>JAHHFK020000358.1:925000-1156191 GCA_024533555.2 Aedes koreicus
AAGCCTATTTTTAAAGAGGTTCTCGCTATAATTAATTTGTTTTTTTTTTTAGATTTGATTTATTGATACTATTTTTCTAGTTTCTATAATATGAATTATTTGAAAGTGTTTGGAAGTAGCCCACCCTAACTACATCACCGTCACCGATCAAACAATTGGAGAGCGATTGTATCGAGCGTCGTCGTCGTCAAAGAGGCTGCCAATATACAGAGCGAGAAATGAGTGGTCACTCACGGACCCGATCCAGAACATCGCATGGGCGACAGCGGTCAGTTGATGACGAAAATAATGCCTTGTGATCAGATCACAACAAACCACCGATCGAGTGCGGAGGTCGCACGGGAAATTTTAATATCGTTATGTGTGCAGTATTTGGTTTTCTGTTAGTTAGTTAGTTGTTAGTTGATAGTTAATAAATGTTTGTATGTGCTGTAGAGAAATAAATGTGCTTAATTAGTAATAAGGTATAACGTAGAATAAATGTAAATCGTGCGTGTTTGTAGAAAGGATTGGACTGTGTGTTATTTATTGGACTGGATGAGCAGTAGCTCAATGTGGTGCTTGTGTTTGCCTATTATCCACCGGCGAGTGTTGGGGAGCACCATCAACGAATATCGAAGGCGGAGGTAGCTCTGCTCCTTAACAGAAAGGTTGAACTGAAACGCTGATGTTAATGTATTTATTATAAAATCACTGCTGTTCAACAACCAGCGCTTAAACATTTGGTAAATAGATTTGTTGGTTGACGGCACCGGTGGTGTAATGGTAAATGTGATTGCCTATTAGCCTATGGGGAGGTATACAAAATCTCTGATCTAGATGTAAAGCCCTTGTTCGCACCCCATGTGTTGATGAGTTTAATATGTAAAGCTCAGTTTTCCTCCTTGGGGAACCAGCCCAAGAGGCTGAAAGTTACGTTAATACAACATTGAAAAAGTACTTTTTGGTTTATGACATAAAATTATTTCTTGAAATAGCAACTTTAACACTCAACTTAGTGTTCCAGCTATCATTGCTCTTCAATCTATCTCTTTTTGTTTTTAGTGTTATCATATCATGAAGTTCTGTTTGTATACAACGAAATCTATGTAATACCCAATTATTGATACAAATCCGCTACTGAGAAATCTATCCGTCGACGGAAAATATCGTGGTGAATTGTACATTGAAAAAAAAAAAAGGGGGGGGGGGGGGGGGGAAAAAAAAAATGATGATGATGATGATGTAATACTACCATCTATTGCAGCAAGGAAACTTTCCATAGCAGTGGAATAATCTGAAAAACGATTTGATCAGGATTCTATTATTGTTTGTGATCATCAAGCTCCTGTATGAAGGGCCAAAAACGTTTGGGCGGGCCCGTAAGCAGAGACACTTACGCGAAACCCGCGAATATAGGGAAGAGAATCTCCTTCCAAAAGCAAGTTCACACTCACAGCACTAGAATCGAGCCCTCGATTGACAGAATAAACCCAATAGATGGGGTCGAAGAGCCCGCCCTCGTTCCACGAAATGTTAACAATAGGGAGGAGGCAGTCCCATGCTCCCTATCCAAATCGTTTCACTTGGGTGCCCTGATGGTCCCTCCCTTTCCCCGTTATATGTTATTTAATATATATTATATTTTGTACACAACAAATTAAGATACCATTATAGACAAAAATGCTAATTTATTCAAATTTCAAACTTGAATGGATTGTTACTGAAAAATAAATAAAAGTTAGATATGTATCAATATCCTACTAGTCCTGGGAAAGCTGAAAACAGAATAGATCATTCGAAATATAAAAGATAAAATTTCAATAAAAGATATTATTTTATAAAACATAGTAATATTTGTAATATTTTTCTTTATACTGTTCTAGCAACATTTCAAAGATAGAGTGAACGAAGAGTCCGGTGGGATAATTTCTGAAAGAAATGGCTTATCTTACCATAATACCACAAACACAACATTAAAATATAATCCTACATTACGTATAAGCACATGCCAGCCTTTTATGAATATAATAGTTGAAGTTCAGAAGTGCAATTTTAAATAAAATGGTATGCTGAAATGCTGAGATACAAATTCCGCCTTTGATGCCTGGCATGTTGCTCCCGGCTCTTACATAGTTTTGGAATGCAAAGATGATTCCAAAGCGTGCTGAAATTATTAGTAAAATGAGAATAGAAAATATAGAATATGATTTAAAAGTATAAGATCTTCGGTCGCACCCCCTCACTTCGCTATTGTCAGATTGACAACATTGCCCAGGCTACGCCAACCAGCGTCTCCATGTTTCAGCTGGCAGTCTTTTGTGATCATATGACTCGTGGAGGCGTGAGGTAGGAACTTGTGAGGACGAGAGGTCGGTCGCACCCTCCTTCGAAGTTGTCAACTCACCATTTGAAGCCCCGGGTCAATGACGTAACATTATCACTCTAAACTTGAGAAGCATTCAGCAGTATCTATCTAGTATCTAGTATGTGAGTTCATTCTTCTCTATCCAATTATTTGCTCATAAAAAACACCTTCGAATGTATGACAGATGTAATGAAAACCCAAGTCTTTGATTGCGTTTCGGGAGTTTTTCACAAAAATGTAACCCAGTTGAAATTTAAAAGCTGCTTACAAGACTGGAAACCCACTTTCCTGCATGTTAGTAAGCAATTGCAAGATTTTCGGTTCTTCTGAGTCCGTTAGTGTCAATCGTGATCTACGCGTATATCTCCTTCCGTACCGAATTGTTGACGCCAGAAATCCGTTCTTTTTTCACACCGTATAGCATGCCATCATTAACTTTCATAATACAAAGAAGTATCGAGTTATCTCCGCATCTTTCGCGCGGTAATTTCTGTGTCTGCTTCGTAAACGATATGATCGGAATTAAATGTATCCGAAAAGTAATCAACTAGGTATCTACGCTGTCAACAGTTCACAATCATACTAATACCAATGGAGCTTTCCACGCTATTTTGCGAGCTACTCGCTCTCACGCTCAATCTTTTATTTTTAATCCATGTCGGATATCTTCATCATTACGACCAATTTTTAGATTTATTGTGACACATCCCCCTTTTTTTGCTTTAGATATTGTCAGCATGACGCATCACTATTGCTAGAAGTGATCGCAAATGTTTGACTTAAAGCGATGTCCTAGGGCGATATAACACATCGAATAAAGTGCTCTACCGCATGCTTGGAAGTGCATATTGCAGACTATAAAGAACTTAGAGTTGCTTGTCTGGCCGACATAATGCATATATTTAAATATCTATAGTTTCAGCTATAGCTATAGATCTATAGCATATAACAGAACATTCCAGAATTTCAGCATGAAATATAGTTGGCCACTTACCCATTGAAATTGATATGTCAATCCATGGGCCAGTTACACCTGCTCCCACTTGATTGTTCATTTTTTAACCGTCTGGAGATTTGAACCACCTCTTTCCCACGAATCACGTCCAGGATCAATAGCTTGATATGAACAGTCAAAGAGACTAGCCTTGAAAAAAAAACCCTACATAAACGTCACATACAATACGAATGAGCAGGACAGCTCCAAAAGCGTGTAAAGACCGATAAGCGTACTTTACGGTTTTATGGGGCGGTTTTGGTTGGGGGGGGGGAGGGAAAAAAAAAGGGAAGGTGAAACGAGCAGATCGGTGTAGAATCGGTCGTTTCAAATAGTAGCGTTAGATGAACTTACGCCGTCAATATAGGCAAGATGATGAAGTGCTCGAATCAAGTATGGAGATATAGACTAATGATTAATGACGGGAAAATCCTAATGATGAAGTTGAACTTCAAGGGAGTACCGGAAACCATTATATACCTATGTATGATATAGAGACTATATAGAGGTATAACGAAGGGAGAAGTAAAGGAAAGGAGAAGTTTCTTGGTTGGTCTGGAAGACCAACTCGATCTTTCCCTTTTGGACCGCCGAGCTAGAAAGTTAAAAGTTAAAAAAAATATAAAGTGCAGTGAGAAAAAAAGTTGCGAATAATTAAGTGCGTGTATAGTAAAAAAAAACGGAAGAGTAAAAATAATCTAATGTTTTAAAATTGGTGTTTTTCAGAAATTTTTCAAGTCATTAATAGCAAAATTAAATCGTGAGTCGAAAATTAAAATAGTTAATTTAAAAAGTAAGTTTTTTATTCAAATTAAAATAGCGGTGGTTTAAGTACAAGTGTAACGTAATTGTATATACAAATTTATAGAGATCAGCAAGGGAAAAAGTGAGTCGACAGAAGAGGAAAAAAAATTCGGAAACAAAATTCGAGATAGTAGCAGGTAATTTGGAGGGAAGATAAATAGTATGTGTGTTGGTTCTAATGGAGTTTTGTTTCATGCAGCCACACTGGGTGGCGAAGCCATCTTGGGTTTCGACGCTACGAAATTGTAGGCAAGTGCGATTGCGGATCCGATCGAATTTCATCGGTTTCCGTCGGTGACAGACCGAAGCGACCGTTTTGGTGGTACCCGGCGTGTTACCCTGGGTGTACCTATCGCCTCGTGGTTGCGTACCACTATAGGTACATTCGGAGAGCGTTGGTCATCGATTAAGGTGCTCGGCCCACGTGCATCACACGCTATACGTGATTGCGGATTACGTGGATTGGTCCTCAAGGGGAAAGACCACCAACGCCAGCGTAAACCGCCTGACTCACGTCCCGAAATCGGAGGCCCTCCGTACGGTACCAACCCAGTCGCTCAGCTCGTGAAAACAATCACGCTGATTTTCAATCCGCAGTGCACGCTTGCTCAATCGTTTTCCTCCTCCACGTGGCCGAACCTCGGCACCACCTCGTGAACCGCCAGAGTCTGTCTCACGTTCACGATCGGTTTCTCGTCGACAACCGAGTCCAATCATCATCGACCGTCAACACATCGATATTACCACCCCAGGGGGGGCTGGGACAGGTATCGAATCGTCAAACAGCTGCAACCGTAAGTACGCGAACCTCTGAACACCAACACACGGGATACGAGTAGGGAAAAAACAATTGTATGTAGTAGGGGAAGAAAGTAGGGTTAGGGACTTAAGGGGACTCACGTAGAACGAACACAACAGGGAGTGACGTCACAAGCAGGGACTGAGTGATCATCGGCAAGTTCGGTACCGTTGGATAGCTCCGGGAGAACAGCCGATGGTTGATCAGAGCAAAGCTAACTCTCCTAGGAGACAGAGCAGGGTATTGTATAACCTTGTTTGAAATAACTACAAAATTAAAAAAACAATCAAAACTAATGATCGCCAATTTGGAATCCACTAAGTTTGTTTTTCCCCTTCCACGGAGATTTTAAAGGTGTTTTGGTTTCGTCTTAAATAAAGTATTTTTTTCTCTATGCAAATCAGATAACTTGAACTTATTTGGCTAAAGAGTGATTCAGAAAATTTGTGAAGCAATTTTGGGAAAGAATTTGTTTTTTCTTGGGGATTTGGTTTGGTGGTTGGAAGAAGTGGGAGGTGGATTCTGTTAGCGGGCATATACGTTGCTAGCTGGGCATTTTTGATCCGGAGCTCTTGGCAGACGACCTTGTCGTCTGGCGCTTAAGCTGAGAACTTGAAAACCCCCCAGCAGGATCCTCCTTACATGTATCCGAACTTCTCAACCTGACCGAACTTCTCCAAGTAAGACACATCCTTGCCAATGACCTTCGTATAATATACATGGCCAGGAAAAGTTTTTGAATCTTCCTTAACGTAAGTTTCGTCATCCATTAATATGCACTGATCACCGTTCTCCAAAATTCGATCATAGAGCTTCCGTGATTTTTGTCTGGCAGTTTCTTTCTGTTTAGAACTTTGTTTGTCGATTTTCTGTTTTGAGGCCATATCGCCGTTTGATTCGTTTGATCATTCCATACGAAGTTCCTGCCTGTTTGGCCAAATCACACATGGAAATTGAGTTGTCCTTATTGATCAATTTCACTAAGTATTTATCCAATTTGGGGTCACTGGCGCCTTGTTTTCGTCCAGATCTCGGGAAATCGGTAACCATATAGTGCGTCCCAAATTTTCCAATAATTTCTTTTGAACTAGCAGGTGCTACCCCTAGCAAAGGAAATTATCAAGCTAGTATCATATAAGTAACAAGTTCTATTATCCCAGATATCGTTTTGAATTCCGCTGTTAACGCAAATTAAATTTATTGGCTAATTTTGTTATCATATGTTATCATTTTATGTATACAATTTTTGACGAACGTTACTAGTTGAATGCAAAACTATAAATAATACCAGCAAATTTGAACAAGAAATTATGATTATTTTTTTTTCAAATAAAAATTTCAGATGTTAGCGTGAGAATTTGATTGTAAATTGATAACATAATTTAAAACTATTTTACATTTGCTTAGAATATAGGATTTTTTATCAAGATGTTCTCACTGATAATAAAATAAGCCATTATTATGGTATTCAACGAGCGTTCTTTTGTTATTCATTCTGTTATTTTGGCTGTTTATTTGGCCTCAATGATAACATATTCAGTGATCAAATAAAGATAACTTGGTTATATAATTTGTTATCAATTTGGTATAATCCTTTGCTCGGGACTCCTACTCGTTTTGCAATTTGATTAAATGTCCCACCTTTCACAGTACACCAAGTGGGCAAGATTTCTTTCCGCACTCCAATGGAATTCGCGACATCTTTGCTGCAACAAAATTTCAAAATAAATGTATGGAAAAAAGTCTACGAGGCGGGAAGGGGGTCTGAGATTTTCAAAAATGAGTCTAAGTGGTTTATGAACAGGCCCCTTTCGATTCACTCCTTAAGTAATGAATTTAGAAGTTGTAATGAGAGTAATGAAAATTCAAAAGTTGTGCTTCACAAACATGCACTATGTGTTGAACATGAAATGAATAGAATGAATGCAAACACAATAAGTGTAGATTAATGACAAATGGAATTTAAATAAAGCAATGCATAATTAATAATAAACTATGAATTTAAGTGCAGTACGATAAGCTGATTAATGTTTGCCGGGATCGTATGCATTTCATTGCTTGCAATACTGGCTCATACATCTTATCAGGGAATTCATCCGTTGTCCAAAAATTCAAATGGTGGGTAGGGAAGGTCCATTAATTACGTCACGCAGTAAGGGGGGAGGAGGGTTTTGGGAAATCGTGACAATCCATACAAAAAGTTTAGAAGGTCCATACAAAACGTTATAAAAAGTCACTTTTTGCGTGACATAATTAATGGACGTTCCCGTAGAGCACCTGGATGTGATATTTCACCTGCTGTGCTGTGCACCTGCTGTGATATTTCAATAAAGTTTGATTTTTGAGTATATTAATAAATGTTTTACTTAATTTCAAATGAAAAACAA
Organism: Aedes koreicus; assembly: GCA_024533555.2. Taxonomy (NCBI): domain Eukaryota; kingdom Metazoa; phylum Arthropoda; class Insecta; order Diptera; family Culicidae; genus Aedes; species Aedes koreicus. The sequence continues at coordinate 932,332 of JAHHFK020000358.1, forward strand.
AAAGAAAAGTCAACCCTCTTAACTGGAATGTTAATCTTGTCAAAACTGTATGAATAACCAAAAAACCAAGCACTATTTCTGCAACAAAACACAACGTTTAAGAAAATAAACCCAAGGACCAGATAAAAATGCTCCATTCGCTGCTGGATGTTTTTAAATAATCCCAAAAGACAAAAGACTTTGTTGATTTTGAATCCGCAACTAACAGTAGAACACATAAATGTAAGTATATGTAAGCTCGTGGCTTGCAATTAACTCCTTCACATCTCCATCAAATGGCACTTAGGGGGATCATAAACGAGTCAAGTCTAAATTTTCAAAATAAGAGTTTGCTTTTTGAACGCATTTGATTTAATTTCAGTTTTAGCTTCATTCATACCGGTGTATTTTTCCGCCATTTGTGTACCAAGGATCCGATAACAGTAAGAATTTCGCGTCACTTTGCTTATCATCTTTTTAATGCCTCCGAAAAATAGGTCATTCCTCATTTCATAAGAGGAAAACAATACAAAACGACTCAACGAGCAAAAATGCACCAGTTTCATTTTCACGCTCTTGGCATATCGTTTATTTTTTATGACTAAACCGGCAGTACCAATTGGCATATTAAAGTAATGGAAGTAAAATTGATCGATAATTTTCTAGATTCTACTTTGTTCTACTGTGTTCCGAACATAAATCTTAGTTTTCCTAATAAGTAAAGAAAAATAGAGGAATAACTTTTTAATGTATTACCTCACCTCATATTCCTGAATTAAGCACCAAAATATGAAGAAGCGTCAAGCCCTACTTTATACTTTCGTGGTGAAGATGTGTATAAGAGAATCATCTTTCAACTACAGGTGTGCTTTATACTGTTCCCAAGGAGAAAATAACCTCTCATATTCATTCTACTGGCTGAAGCACGGGATGGAAGCGAGTTTTGGTGAGTGGTAAAAACAACGACTTATTAAAGTCAACCTACCATACCGTAGCTCGCCCATTTTATTCGCAGAAGAGCGCGGATCGTGGAGCTATTTTCGACTTAAATTCTTTTTATGCCTTTTGGACATGTTACGCGTTTTCTTTCAACGGTGATTCCACGAGGAAGTGCACAAAATATGATTTATATTTTCCACACTTTACCAGCTTCGAACGAAATCTTGTTCCCAGGTTGTTTGTGATAGATCAAAGAACAAATACCGTTGTGTGTCATACATTTCTACACATGGGCATAACCGTTTCCGTTAGAAAGGGTGTTATTTTCATCAGCTTAAAAAGTATGTTTCGAACCAGCCTCACAAAAATGTCACTGATCCAAACCATAAATCAAATTGACTGTAGAAGAGGGGTTTCGGGAAACAAAAACATGCTTGCTGGAGACGTTTTCATGAGACTGTTTATTTGCAAAGTGCGTGACTTTGGTATGATGTGGCAGTTTCCGACTATTATATCGACCACAAATGCTATACAAGCGCACTTGCTCCATTACCAATGAGAAGATGGTTCATTTATATCAAGCTTATGTGCTCCAGACTGTGCCCAAGGACTACTCGTGGAAGCCTAGCAGGCGATTGAGGTTTTATTGATAGCAATTTCCAACAGCTTGAAAGCTTTGCTGTGAATAATAGACGCAGGGCAAAACAGAAAATAACTCAAATAACATTTATTTCCTGTGTGTGCTTCTCTGGTTAGCTTCCGACTTGAATTTTCTGATGCTGTGCATTTCTTCTCTTTGAATTGTTAGAAATGATTTGTAAATATTTGACATTCGAAAGAGAGCTCAAGCCACAAATGGGTCCTCCATAAAAGCAATTACTTCTGATACTTGTGTTTCAATATTTAATCCATTCTGAGAGTACGTCATTTTTCCGGACTAATTTCGTATGTATCTATGAAGGGTTTCTATGGATTTTATTTTATTTTTGTTTATGTGGATGTTAAGTGAAGCTGAAATATGTGAAGCATAAGAAGAATTAATTGACTCACTGTGTATGCTGAAAACAACAAAACCCATCGTGAATAACATCGTTCAGATTTTGAGTGCTCATCCTTCTTCATTGGACAAATTTGGCGTGAAAGTTGCGGTCTTGTATTCCCTGGTAGGTAATTTGTATTTGTGAGTCCCAGTAGACAACAAAAACAAATATGAGCAAAGCCTCTCAGAGAGTTTTTTTTTTCTGCTTCAATTTTGACACGCCTGTTGCTGAGCTGAAGTGATAGGATGTTGAATTCAAGTTCCAAACAACAAATACCGAGATCCTATGTAACTTGAAGATGGTTGAAATGTGCTGCAAAGTATCGATGAAACTTCCGTTTTGAGAGTTCGAAAGAAAGAATTCATTTTTTTCAAATATTCTATTTTTCAATTTAATTCCATCAGCTGGCGAATATTTTTAAAGGTGTCTCTCATTGCATTTTGCCGTTTCAGTATGAGACTGAAACTAACCCTAATAGATTAAATGATTCTAACCAAAATTTGTTTGATCCATCTGTGGTATCCATCTTAATATGTCGAAAAAAAATCATCCGCAAGGCACCTCACCTTGACAATAATGATCGTAGTGATGTTGTCCTGCTCACAATTGCATTTCATTCTTTGGAGCTTGATTGATCTTTTTCAATTGGCTCCTTCCAACACAACCATGAATTGTCAAAAAGACATAAAACATAGTAAAGAGGATCACAAAAGTAAATCAATAAAGGGTGTACCGATTATAATCCGTACCCAGTGAATTTGCTCTATCTTTTGATCCGTTGAGTAAAATTAATTGAAATTTGGTGTAGACATAGTTTAATGTGTATTTTTTACACTCTGTGAGTTAATTTTATCAGGTGCGCAAAAGTTTTCAAAATGATGACGAAAGAAAAGCACGTGCGCGAAAAAAATTTTGCACGAGTACTTTGAGAATAACGATCTGTTGCATCGTGCCATCGAAAAAAAAAGTCGGGAATCGCGAATTCCACGGTGTCTGGTATCATAAAAATGTACGAAGAACGTCTGACTGTTGATCGGAAGTGAAGATCCGGAAAAAATCGTCATGTCATTGAGAACGATCACAAACCTTTGGGACCTTTAAACGGAAACCGAACGTCTCAGTTCGAGATGTGGCTAAAAAGTTCCATGTGAGCAAGATTTTCGTGCAGAATACCAAAACTCGAGCTGGACTACGTACGTTTTAGAAGTCCCCAAACCGTGACGAGAAACAGATTACGGTCGCAAAAAGCCGGAAGCCCGGAAGTTGTACGCCCAGAAGTTGACGAAACCACACTGCTGCGTAATGGATGACGAGACATATGTGAAGGTGGACTTCGACCAGTTTCCAGGAAACCTGTAAGTGACTGCCAAAGATAAATGCGATGTTCCCGAGAACCTCCGGACATAGAAGATGTCGAAGTTCTCCAAGAAGTTCTTAATATGGCAAGCGATTTGTACTTGCGATAAGCGGAGTGCACGTTTCGTTACCGCAAGCACCATGTATTTGAAAGAGTGTCTACAAAAGCGGCTTCTCCCTCTCCTGAAGGCTCACGACGATCGTTTGGCCGGATTTGGCATCATGCCACTACACGAAGGACGTTATTCTTCTTCTTTAGCATTTCATTTTTATTGCTTTCACAATTAGCTTATTGCTTGCTCTCAACTTAGTGTTCTTAAATGCACTTCCACAGTTATTAATTGAGAGCTCTCGATGCCAAGTACCATTTTTGAATTAGTATGATTGGGTGGCAAGTACAATCATATCCTATGCCCAGGGAGTCGAGAATTTTTCCTTAACGAAAAATTCCTAGACCAGACCGGGAATCGAACCCAGCCACCTCCAGCATGGTGTTGTAGCTGCGCCTTTACCGACTGAGCTAAGGGAGGACCCACTAGAAGGACGTGCTAGAGAGGTATAAGGCGAATGATGTCGATTTCGTGTCGAAAGATCTGAACCCTCCAAACACTCCGGAACACTCCGCCCAATAGAAAAATACTGCGCCATTATGAAGGACCACCTTCTTAAACAAACTAAAGTGGTCAAGATATGCAAAAAGCTGTCGACTCTGAGGTCGTGCAGAACTGCGGTGGTGCAGAACCTTTTATGGCTGAGGTTAAGGCAAAGGTTCGCGCATTCAAAAATAAAGACGAAATAAATAAAATGCATGATGCCAAAAATAACTTTAATTGCTTCTTTTTACTTCCTGATAATTTGGTGATAATCGGTTAAAAACTCGAATTTTGAGAATTAATTTTGTGTATGTAGAGTTGACTGCCAGCTTAAGCTTACTTTTTGATTGACCAAATAATTTTTATTCAAAAACTACAACATGTTATTTGGTAATGCAATGATACACTGAACCTGCAATGCGATCTCGAACACAAATAATGTAAGTTTTATGAAAAACAAAAAAAAAATGTCTTGTAGGGAAACAGCTAGTGAAATGCGCTCATCATTAAACTGATTGGTTTTAGCCACTAATTGATGAAATTTTTTCAATAAGATCATTAATCGAATCTGTTCTCAATATGTTATTAAGGAAATCTTACAGAAATATAAACTCATTAGTGAAAAACAGATTTTACAAAAAATCGTTTTTCAAGTCATGCGGGTAAGTTGGCTCACTGCACAAGTTATAATGCCCCCAACATAACAATTATACCAATGACAATAATATGGCATAACAATAACATGAACATCAACGGTCGTTAAGGAGTTACCAAACAGTACAGTGCATTTTACCTCAACGCCAACTTAGAACTTCAGACATCAAAAACGATAAATTGTGATCGAAAATTATGTTGTTTTCCTCGCAAATCTTAAGGCTCGCATGTAGCTATTTTATTCGTATAAAACTATGAAAAGTCGAGCAAAACGTACCCTATCACGATATATCAGAATGGCCTTTTTTTTAAAGGTTCGTTTTCGAGAGAAAAAAATTCATCGGGTTGTCCTCCAACATCCTCGCAGAATGCCCAGCCCATCTTAGCGGACCGATTTTGCGGTGTGGACGATCGAAGGTTCTCCCAGCAACTCGTGCATTTCGTTATTCATTTAGGGGTTATTCATAAACCACGAAGACTTTTCTGGGGGGAAGGGGGGTTGACCAAAGTCTAGGCTCCATACAAAATTTCAAAAAAATGTATGGAGAAAAGTCTACGAGGGGGGAAGGGGGGTCTGAGATTTTCAAAAATGAGTCTACGTGGTTTATGAACCGGTCCTTACCTTCCCAACGTTCGGTCTTCCATCTACACTACACCATAGATCGTATGTACACCTTCCGTTCAAAGACACTACTTGGTCCTCCACGAGTATTTTCCATATTTCGTGGTCGAAGAGAACTATCGTTCTGATTAATGTATTGATGAATGTAAGATGAATAATCAAATCTTTGCAGTGTGGTGAGCTCTGTTCAATCGTAACGTGTTTTGGAGTCCAGTTGGCACGATTTCCAGGAAACTGTATATTTCTGCTGATGTCGTTGTTGATATTCATCAACGATCCAAGAAATACGAATTCATTTACCACATCAATTTCATATCCGTCGATCTGAACTCGGGATGGGAGGATAACGTTGTCTTCTCATGAACCTCATTCTTGGCCAAGTTCAATCCTTCGGCTTCGACATTAAGTCTGATGTACGTTTCCGCTAAAGCTGTGTATGTTTTTTTTTTAAATCTGCTCAATGCCTTTGGTAAAGCTTAAAAGTTTGCAGATTTGCTGAATTTGTTACCCCTAATTATTTAATCGCAAATTTATTTTCTAAAACTGTCCATGTTAACTTTCATAATGAAAAATTTGCAGATTGATTAAACAAGCTTGTGTGAGTGAGTTTTAGTAAAATCAATGATTTGACATTATTGATTCTTAGTAAACAAAATGTTCTTTAACGTATGACGACAATTATGGAAGTTTTATAGCATTTCTTTGAAAATAATTGGTATTTTCCATAGGGATTCCATATAGCCCCAAACTTTCCTAGGTCCTTCCCAACAACTTTTAGGAGTGATGAGTAGCATTACTCTTTGAAGGGTTGGACTTTCTTTAAATATAGGTGTAGACTCTAGGGAATAGGGTGTGGTACGATTTTTTTTTAACTTCACAATAACATTTACACTTTGTAAGCATCATAAGGTGGTTAGTGAATATAACCATTTTGAAGGCATTCGTATACATACCTTGCATCTCTCATCACATAGACTTGTTATCAAATGACGATAATCGAATCATCAAATCAAATTACTAACATCCGCTCTATCCAACTTCAGCATGTCCTAGTATGGTTCAAAGCACAGATGTTCTTTTAAATCGAAAATCGTAAATCAGATAGCCCAGTACGGGTAGCTTGGCGTCACGCAAAAACGCCTAAGAAAAAGCTCATGCCTGATCTACATACCATTTTCTCCCTTGCTTCACCTCAGGCATTGAATATGATTTCTCTCTGCCCTACTGCACAGAACGTGGAGCAAATATTGAACAAATTGATATCCAATCAAGTGCAAACTTCATCAGCACTCCTCCCTCATTCGATTGGTTGGGGCGATGGAAAGAAAGTTCACGTGAGTGAGGAAAGTTCGTTTCGACAGTCTCGCAAGTAATCGAGTAAGCACGGCATTGCATGCATAGAGTCATGATCCGGGGGTCCAAAGAGCATTACTACCACTTTCTTGCCTTCTCACTCCTTTCAGTGCGAACGTCATGACAGCAAAACATGAAATATTGAATGCTCAGCATCTTTCTGCAAAACCGAACATAAATCAACACGGTACGATTGCTTCTCCGATTCCGGCTATTTTTTGTTTTCGTTTTTCCAGTCGTTCACGAAGCATGGAACAGAATTTCGCTCTTTTCCATATTTCCGGTGATGGTTTGCCTTACAAGTGCAAACAACGACGAAAAGTACTGAGGAAATAATAAATCAAACAAGATATCGTTATCATCTAGCGGAGAACGAGCGTGTGAGGATCTGCGGCAAAATCGCACACAAACACATGTAATGCAGACGAGTTCAAGTACATAAACAACCTTAGCAAGGCATGAATATATTTGATGTGAAAACAAGGTCCTCAGTGTATTTAAAATAAACTTCTAAGCGTGAACTTGGCATCCATATTGAGAACTAAGATGCTGATGTAGTATCTGACAGTACAATCACGGACATTTTTGAGTGCTATGTCAATATGACCTCGTTTCCTGTTCGCCCGAGATGTTGAGATGGTTAAGTGATCACAGTAAAGAAATCTTGAAATCTATTGAGATTTTAACCTGTTAACAAGTCAGAAAAAAAAACAAGCAATTCAAAACGTTTATTGGATCAAATTTGAAGGCATGTATCAAAAACATTATTTGAAGTAAAAAGAACAGCTTGATTTCATATATAGTAAAAGTGATAACATCTAGGAACTCTCATAACGTAATTACTTTTATCAGAATAGGAAATATTGATAGCTAGAAAATTGTTTGTTGAATACCTAGAGCATCTAAGGGCGAAGAATGGATATTTTAGTTTATTTTTGATCATACAAGAGAGGAAGGGTAATTTAGCCAAATTACTATGATAAATCATATAGGGAAGAGGCAATAATAAATTGTTCAAACTAACAAAATAAACCACGTGGTTTGATTTGCAATATTTCCTGTATTGAAGAGTGGATCACGTGTTTTAATTTTTGAGTGTTTCTACCACCAAAGAACGCAATAATAGTAATTTTTTTTTAATAATAGTAAATTTACCTTTTTGGCCACGGCCTGAATTGAATGGTTTGGATTGCGCTTGAAATAATTGCTCACCTTCCTTGCGTTCAAGGGGTCGATCGTCTTCGCTTTTCTTCCGCTGCCAGCTCGCCGCTGGGTCGTCTTGGTCTTCTTAAACGATTTTAACACACGGGACACGGTCGAATTATCGATTCCCAACTGTTTCGCGATACACTTGTGGGACTGGCCTGAATTTTCCACGACTGTGCCCATAATTTTTTGTCGAAGCACTTCTTGCTTGGAGGCCACCTCAATAACTACTTGACAGATTGTGACGAAATTTTTTACATGTAAACATTACACTCTAAACTAGTTTTCCTTAAAATAACTACAAGTTTAACCCCAAAAGTTATACAAAAAAGAAAGTGTTGCAATTTTTGCGGGTACAATCTTTAGTTAAATTCATTTGAAAAGGTTGGTCTAATAAAAACACTTTTAAGCAGATATGGATAATTTTGTCGATTATAATAGACAGATGTAAATGGAGCAAATAAACATATACAAACAAAAAGATGTATGCGCGGCACTAAGAAAATACTCATAAATGGGTGGACCCTGCGTCGTTTGCCGAGAATTGGTAAATTTAGCTAAAAATTTGTTAATTTTCGTGTTGATGCAATGCGTCTTCTGGAAAAAATGAATAAAGAGATATGCCTTAACTATCGTAATGTTTTGCAATACAAGTAATGAAGTGTAGTCAAAAGTTCTGAAAGCGATTATGGTTGGACTTTCGAAAGAAAACATTTTTGAATTTTTTATAGAAGAAACCTGCTACAAGAAAATATCTTGTTTTATAGACGTTACATGTATTATAGAAAACGTACACAACTTTATTCTCATTTATTTCAAAATATAATGTTTGATCCAGTTGTAATCATGTTTTCTCACAGAAAATGTGTGGCACGAACAGTTCATTGAAGTAGTTTGAAAAGTTTTGAAAAGTCAAACCTGTCAAAAAACGTCTGAACGAGTCGAACGCATGGACTGAAATGATGGTTAGTCGTTCGAAGATGCCATGGTTTTTGACGAGATGCAATTGTCAGGGTGGAATAGTTTACTGTTACTGCTCCGTTCCGCTGTGGATGAACCGCAACGACACTTTCTGTCGTCACGTTAACTCCATAATCTACCATAACAAGGATCGCCGTTGCATTTCTTCACCATGGTGCAAATGTAAATAAACAAATTGTCGTGTTGCTTCTCATAACAGACGACAGGTGGCGCGAAGGTTGCACGATGAAAATATTGATCAGTAGAAAAACAATAACAAATCTCAATTATCGTTATCGTTGATTTTTTCCACCTTAATAACACTCGCGAGCTGGATTAGCACCAAATTCAGAAACTACGGTACTTTAGAAAACTGACCGACAAAAGTTTGATAATTATAACTTCGAAAGACGCACGGAATTATAACGAAATGTAGGAGTGTAAACACAATGCAACTGAACCTGAGATTTTTTGTTTAGACAATTATGTACAATCATCATAGGCAAACCGAATCGACGTTTCCCGAAACTACTGGCGAGCGTCGTTCGTTCGCATACTTTGTCGCTCCGGGTGAACCGAAACGATACCAATAAGGTATAAAACGAAGTGGCGGTGGTTGGAGGAAGCCACCGGTTCTGCTGCGACTGCGGCGATGGTAAGGGTCGTGTATTTGTGACAGTAGTGGTCGTTCTGCTGATGATGCTGGGAACACCCACCGTTCAGCTCAGAATCTGAGTCGAGAATGATGGTTCGTCTGACGACACCACATGTTTTATAGTCGCACGGTAACTGAGGCAGTGAGAACCAATCAGAGTGCGGCGCAAATATGATGTCATTTTCGACCAATAACTTTGTGCGTTCTAAAATTTTGACGTTTCTTCAGTAGTTCTTAACTAGTTTGAACACATATAATGAATTAAATTAGCAATAGTGATTAAGCGTAGATGTTCTACTTTTCGAATAAAATACTTATCGTAAAATTTCTGAGGGTCAGTAATGAGATATTATTGTTCAAAATCTCCACTCGAAACGTAGCACGGTTGAGTTCAGAAATTTTAGAACGGTGCCCCTATATAGGAATAGAAAAGAGAGACGTAAGTCCTTCGCCAAAATTGGTGTTTTCAATTGCAAAATATAGGTTTTCAATTTTTATACCACAGTAAATTCATTTAAACGGAACTTTAAGGTCTGCCAGAAAATATAAAAATGATTTCTACACCAAACTGCATGAAACCGGATTACGTGAGATAGGTGCTTTTCTCAGTGTGTGTCTTTATTTACATTCAGAAATTCGAGTTTGTGAGTCGGAATTGGATTTTTGCAATGAAGTAATCAAAATACATAAACATATTGTGCAAAAATGGTGCTCTATTCCTAATAAAGTCAACTGGTGAAACTGGAAAGTGTGAGTATCAGAGCGGTTCAAAATGACATAAGGAAGTTTGGTGAGGATCTTAGTTTTGCGGACGTACCGATATGTGGCCGAAAACCAGGACCAGGAAAGATGGACTGGAAGATTATGATGACTATTTAAAATTAAAAATGCAGTTCGGTTTGAGATGTTCCCAAAGGCTCTAATAATAACATCCAACGTACCAAGGCAAGAATCAATCTAAAAACCGTCAAGAAGCAGAAGATGCCAAAACGGAGTGAAAAGCAGGCTGTATTGTCGTGGATAAGAAAAAATCGGTATGGACTATCAAAGATGATGAAACATGTGTAAAATTTGACTATAAGACGCTTCCAGGAGATCAATATTATACCGTGGGTGAAGACCAGGGCGTCGATGATGCCGATAAGTCAATTTTTACCGAGAAGTTCAGTAAAATGGTAATGGTTTGGTGAAATAGTTGCAAATGGGGAATGTGGAATGAGCCGTTTGTGACATCAGAGACAATGAAGACTGATATGTACATCAAGGAATGCTTGAATCGGCATTTTCTGCTATTTATCATGATGGTTCAATATTGTTTTGGCTAGATTTGGCATCTGTGCATTATGGGAATGGCATCATATCGAGGTACGACGCCAGTAAAGTTCAATACGTGCCGAAACTTATGAGTCCTCCGAACAGTTCTCAAGCCCGACCAATCGAGACATTTTGGGCTCTTAAAAAGGCATATCTAAGGAATAATGTTAAAGTCGAAGATACCAGTGAAAACAAGGCAAAGGACTGGAAAAAAGTGTCTAAAAAAATTGTGAAGTAGTCTGTGCAGTACTTCTACTAAAAATTGCGAAGTACTGACGAGCAGCGCTAGGGCAAAAGTGACGTGGCTTATGCTTAACGATAAGATTATTTTTTACTGAGAGAGAACAATATAGAGAAATGGTTCATGAAACCAAAATAAAATATCCTCCAAAAAAATTGTTTTTATATTGATTTTGAATCACACTTATACTTTCTGGGACATCCTATATTAACGCTACTGAGAATTTCTAGGTGAAATCAGCACCATAAAATCATAATCTTCCATGACCCTCTCCGCTTTGGTTTCCGCATTTGTTTCCATATGTATAGTCTTCAAAATAATAACCGTTATGACTCCTAAACAGTAAATAAAAAGAAGATAATCAAAGGAGCTTTGTAACAAATCATACACTGAAAATATAATAAATAAAATTAATCAACAACTTTTCAAATACAATAAACAGTAAATAAAAAAAGATAATCAAACGAGCTCTGTAACAAATCATACACTGAAAATATAATAAATAAAATTAATCAAAAACTTTTCAAATACAATTTGAAAATGATGGATGCCTCAATGGTGGGTTTCCTATCCTTTCATGATAAATGAAGCAATTCAGAGGCAATGAAGAAGATTCTAAAAACTATAAATTTCATGATTGTTATAATATAATATACTTGCGATCCATGATTTTTTCTATGTTTTGATGGAAACGCATTTATTTTTAAAAGAATAATAGAAGTTCTTAGATGGAGCAAAATTTTTTTTTAAATTTTATTATAGACGCGTTAAATTAAAATTCATTCGCTTCTTGATTCATAATGATTAAATTTACAGTTTATTAAATAGTTAAGCTCCTTTCAGAAAAACAAAAAAGACTTCCTCTCTTATCTACTATTATTTTTCAGAATCATTTTAACACATGATTTGAGAACTACTTTATCTCTTAGCTTATTGAGCACATTCGATAAAAATATGAAAAATGCTTACCTTTTTTCTGGCAGGTCAAACATATTGGAGGTAATTTTATCTAAAATATATTCTTTTGTCGACTTTTTCCTGTTTGAAACCAGGTTAGGCATCCTTGCTCAGCATGATTGTTTCTATCGGACCATTAAGCTGTAATTGTTTAAATATCCCGAAGTAAGTTTTCTCTAGTTCCATTCCTCCAATTTTCATTGTAGAATGAAGGAGCTTCTGAAGACAATTAATCATGTAGGTGAGAATATCATGGTCTGGGGAGCGTTCGCATGATCTGCAGTAGGAAGTTTGCCACATATAGAAGGAATCATGGATCATGGTAAAGTGTCTCTTTTGAAAACTGACCTGGAAACCAACTACATCTTTCAACAGGACAACGATCCAAAGGACACTGCGAAGAAAAGTATCGCGTTCTTCAAGACGAACCGAATCAAAATGCTCGAATGGCCTCCGCAATTCCCTGATTTGAATCCGATTGAAAATCTGTGGGTTTATCTGGGCGAGAAAGGTAACCAACAAAAATAACTATTTTGAAGCTCTCGAAACAGCCTGGGAACATATTGTTCACGCCCAAACGCGAACGACAACAGCGCAGCGGCCATTAGCAACAACGTGATCGATTAGGGATTCTTCATCATGTAGTTTCTAGCTATGCATAGCGGATTATTTGCTGGCGGTGGCAAGCAAATTAGGAAAGTTTCGGTTAAGAAAATCATCCGTCTAGCGTGTAATAATTAAAACTAATTATTGTGGCGCAATAATTGAAGTTCGTCCCCTTTGATGCAATTTGTAACACATTGCCTTAAGTTAAGCTGTGCAGTGGCTGTAGGATCGCAGTTGGCGGCGGCGAGCAGTCATTGCCCAGAGAGGCGTTGGTGCAGTTGGCTGTTGTTTCCGATGCTTCCGTCAACCTCGCTGCGAGAAACATGGCTGCTGAAGCCTACGAGTTGGCGGGAAAAAGCCGCTCGTGACAACGAGACAAGAATCAATCATCCCACGAGATGAATCAAGAAAGAAAGCCCAAGTTCAATCGCGAACTGTTTCTCCCCCGTCAACTAAATCCGTCCTTTTCAGGACGACCAAATTAGTTTGCCAACTAAAGAGTTTATTTGGTTGAAATTTTCTCTTGTGCTGTTTGAAATTTCTATTACCGCGCCCCGGGCTGAACATGGCATTGCTTTAAATGCCGCGTCCCGGAGTAAACGGCAAAGCGCGTTGAACAACCAATGAACCAACAGATACATAACTATCTTCTACGCGTTAGAGATAGTGGCCCTCTCAACCATCGTAGAAAATACAACCGGGACCGTATCAGAATTAAGAGATACCAAATGCTTTCTAAAGAGTGTACAATAGAATTTTATTGGCCCTTTTCAGGGCTGACTTAAATTAATTAGCGGATGGCCCTGACGTGTATGGGAATTCGATTGCTGCGTAATCCTACGTCACCTTTGCGCACATCCCCATTGGGCTGTACCTTGTAGTTTTTTTCTCCAAGTTACGATCCATCACGAGAAATGAAACAAAATCATGTGAAATTGCATTACAATCATTTTTTTATTAAAGGTATTAAGTTTCATATCATCAGCATAGATAAGTACGTTAAAATGTATTATGATTCAGGATAATACAATTTTAAAAAAAACTGGAACGAATTATGATTCAGTGCTTGGATAAAATCTCGCTAAGGATATCAGTCCTTTTTCTAGGCAGACATCGATAACTCAAATGCTTCATTTGCAACAAAATGGAATTCTCAGAAACATCCTAGAAAAAATAGGACACCATTCAGGAAATGATAACTTGATAACTATCGCCAAGTTTTGCTTCAATAAATTATGCATTGAAGTCTGTCAAATAGAGCACCTCTGTATCATATCATTCGACTGAAAAGATGCCGGATGACACGGGAAACTTTGCCACAACAGTAACTCTAAGGACTCAAGCGAAGACATGGGTCGCTAACGGGAAATAATTTTTTTAAATATTTTTCTCCTGACGCTTTTCTCCAGTGTCCTAAACTAGCACACCAATGAGCAGTCGTATTTTACCGGGACGAGCTCTTTTTCCCCATCCTAAACAAGAAACATGAAGTTTTCCTATCAAAAGTTGTTTTTACCTGGTGCGATGGATTTCAATGAATTTCGGTGGCTTTTTATCTCGACCCTTAGCACAGTCTCTCCGTAATCTAATCAATTTTTAATGACTGAATAAATGGGGAGGAAATGAATGGTAATGAGACTTTCTTCACAGGCACTTTGTTTTTCTTTATTTACCTAGAGCGTTAAGCGACGATGAGCTAAAATTAAAATTAAATAAACGAAAGAAAAAAGCATGAATTGCCGAATTATTGGGATTCTATCTTGTTTCATTTATTTCTCTTGGGCTCCAGATGGTTTATAGCAACCAACATTTACATTATTGGTGGTTTCTAAAAAACCTTACAAAAAAGATTAAGCACAAACTAGTGTTTGATAATATTGATTAAACGCTGAGCTGTTACATCAATCAGTTGTATAATGTATCGGCATTTGTAAATAGATTCTTAGAAACCGTACTGTTGATAAAGGCTTGTTCGCGACAAAACCTAGAAACCCCTAAATACGTATATCTCTGGAAATACTTCATCAACGCGTGAAATATTTCACAGACTGATGAACGTATGTCTGTTCATTGTGAAAGATATACTACAAGCTTTAAGATCGAAGATGGCGTCGAAAGAAGAGCTAGAGCGAAAAGCAATTGTGTGCGGTCGCAATGAAAATCCGAATCTGTTAGTAAAAAAAACCTGCAAAGAAGCTTGGTTTTCCTGCAAGCACTGATCTCAAATCTTTCAATACACGTTTGACAACAGCCAGGAAGGCTAGGAGCGGAACAAAAATGGATCTCAGGAACCACCAGAGGGACGCGTAGGTTATGCAAATATTGCAGAAGAGACCAGATCTTCCGGTACGTACTGTGGCTAGAAAAATAAAAATGTTCCCAACTTTCGTGCATACTTCCAAGCATCGATGAGTCGTTCAAGGTGAAAACTGTACCGAACTGTAATGATAAACATAATGTGACGGCTAAAACCCGGGCTCGCAAGTTGTATCGCGAATATTTGAAGAAGTTTTCCTGCGTGATAATGTACGATGAAACTTATGTGCTGGAAGACTTTAAGCAGCTTCTTGTTGTACCGAAAGAGGCGAAGCCACCTAACTGCCCGGAGTTGCGACCTATCGAGCGGTATTGGGCTTTCGTGAAGAAAGAACTCTCTCAATATTAACAACAAGCTACAAATATTGAAAAATTTCGAAAATCTTGGACAAAACCAGCTAATTTGGTTGCAGAGAAGTCTGCACAGACCCTAATGGCTGGAGTAAACTCAAAAGATCGTAGTTTCATAATGCAGCCTAATTAAGTAACTGTAATTAGTTTTAAGATGACTAATAATGAACAATTAAATGAATAAAAAATGCATCTTGGATTGAACTAACAGTTCAGTAATTGTTTTATTCCAAATTTAATCTGTCCAGATTTTTTCGCGAACAAGCCTAAATGTAAATATGTTTCTTTTCCTCAGGATGTAAATCTTTGGAAAAAGATTTCTACTTGGATCTCAATTCAAAAGTGGCGCATTAAACCACTTGAGAAATCAGAAACATTTGTAACAATACTGACTTCAATTGCCTTCAAGACATTAGTAACAATACTGACTACAGACAGGTCTCCTATAGTCCTATAGTCTCTCTCAGTGGGTGGAAACTTCCACTCATCCTGATTTTTCGGTAGTGCTGCAGCTAATTAACCTGATGCTTCATAATAAAGAGTTACAGCAAATTTGTTTTCTACCAAAAATCACTGTAATTGCCTGCAAAACAGCTCATAAATTAAGGTTGATGAATTATACCTCCCACCACACTATAGGAAACCGACTGTCCTAATAATCGTATTGAACACAATAGGAACTATTCTAAAACTACCTAACAGTTCAATTCACCCAAACACGAAACATAGAGTCGATACGTAAGAAGAGTCCGATCCCGCAATGGTTCGATAAACTCAGCTTTTTCAAGATAAAATATCAAGCGGTACAATCTCCATGTTATTGCCTTGGGGCACCATTGTTAACATTCGACAACATACTTTTTCTCGCTGCTCATGCCTATTCACAAGCTCACAGAAATGTATCATAAAGGATAAGAAGATCAATGGAAATCGGATTTGCACTTCTTGGAAATGCTGTTTTTTTTCTAACAGGGCGGACAATACACAAATTCCTAACACTGCCTGAGATGCTTTCGAAACAAAACAAAAATGATAACCTGGCAAAGTAACATACTATCGTCGCATGATAAAGCATTCCACATTCTCATACACGATCATCGTAAATTGTCCAAAAAATACCTGAACCGAGAGAGCAATTCTAAAAATCTACAAAGTGAAAAAGTTGGAATCCATTTTTTTTTGGCTTTACACTTCACCTCCGACACATTGGGACTGTCAAAACGAGGTTTCACCGTGAGGGGGATTTTTATGAGGCAAAGGATCAGAAGTTGTGCGGTCGACCATCCTTTTAGCTTGTGGAAAGGAGCTACTCTACGAATAAATCAACATAAATCATTTTTTCTCAATGGCTCTTCCTTCCTTTCTTGGTTTCTTTTTCTCTACAGATTTATTCCCTTTGGAAAGATTCGGAAAGACTACCCGACTACCCGACCAACCACGTAAACGTGGGTAGCACCTCTCTTTGCCTATGCCAGACTGCAGGCTTGTGAATGTTCAGGCATTAATTTCTACCAGCGTAAAGGATTATATCAATTGAAACCCGGAAGAGCGATAAAAGTGTTAGCTTCCGGGACTGTTTCTAAAGGTAAGAAGCCATGTTATGATTCATTTTACCAAGAAATTCCTTTTCACTCAGTTTTCACTATGCACATATTTCTGCACACATACTTAATGGTAATCACGTAGTCAGCGATGGGAATAAATGATGATGTATGGTGCTTTAATTTAGTAGTAGATGGAACTGTGGACTAATTCAAGGTGATTATTTCCAATTTATGTTATA
The DNA here is from genome assembly GCA_024533555.2 of Aedes koreicus. Lineage (NCBI taxonomy): Eukaryota > Metazoa > Arthropoda > Insecta > Diptera > Culicidae > Aedes > Aedes koreicus. Next base: position 949,257 of record JAHHFK020000358.1, read on the forward strand.
AAAAAAGAATGTAGGGTTGTGTATAAGATTTCGTTAAAACGTTTGTTGCAATAATTTAGACCGTCCAACTTTTTATCTTCGCCGTCGACGTTGATATCGTACCACGCAACTTTGAGACGATAGCGGAACCGGACATCAGTTTTAAAGCTGAAGCAGTAGGATTTGGATGGCTATTTATGCGTAAATGACAAAATATATGAGGGGAAGAGGCTCACGAGAACTTTAAAAAAAACCACGAGTTCAGACTGACGATGATGAAATCGAGGTGGTAGACGAACTTGTGTATCTTGGTACATTGGTGATCGCCGATATGGACACGCGCCCTTGGTGTCTTTGAATGGAAGATGCTGCGTACGATCTGCTGTGAAGTGCAGAACGTGGAGGAGGTGAATGAACCACAAATTGCATGAGTTGTTGGGAGAATCTCGCATCATTCACACCACAAAAAAGAGGGAAAAATTAGAAAGGGAAAGAAAAAAAAAATAGATGTGTTGTTTTATATGTGATGGGGTAGGTGGTGTATTTTTTTATTTATTATAAGATGTGTAAAAAAAAACTATTTGCAAAAAAATTTAAATAAAGGATGCTTTTTTCTACACACTTAGATTTTTTTTTACAGAAATCTGTAAAAGTTTACCGATTTCTCAACAGCTGAACGTTCGGTAATCCAATTTAACGGATTTTGGTAAAATTTTACCGAAATCCGGTAAATTTTTTACAGATAACTGTAAAATTTTACCGAAATCTGTTAAATCGGATTACCGAACGTTCAGCTGTTGAGAATTCAGTAAACTTTTACAGATTTCTGTAAAAAAAATCTAAGTGTTTAATGAGGGAGGTGTTTTGTAAGATGCGGCTACGAGCCTGGAGTGGAATATCGGCTAGCACTGAAGGGCATTCTACTAGGACAGAAAGCAACGCGGCGAGCCCGCGCGGCGGCACGACGAAAATGAAGAGAGGCGACATAAAACATCAGGCGGCGGCGCTCGTAGCACGCAGGGGGGAGAGGGGCGCCCCAAGGCAGCGGACGAAGAGGGGAACGGCGGAAAAAACGTAAAAAAGACTCACACGCGGGGGCGACTTTGGGGATAAAAGCGGGGAACGGGGGAGCATATGTACCGGGGCCACCACAAAGAAAAAGAAAAAAAAAAAAAAAAGTAACAACTCCGAACCACACGAAACATGAAACCGAGGTTTCAGGAAGCTTTAGTTATGATGAGGTTTGTACGTGAGTTTCACACAAGTTCCCAACAAACATCGGTGTTGAAAAGGTTGTCAAATTTGGAGAAGCTATTCAGCTGTTTCTTCTAGAATAGCTGAATAGCTTCTCCAAATTTGTTTGAACAAGCTCTAATTCAACACCGTTGTTTGTTGGGTTGTCTCTTTGCAGAAGCTAAGCGTTTCCAGTTTTGCCACAGCGATGTAGTGGTTGATTCTGTCAAAAGCAGCAGATAGGTCAATGTAGATAACGTCCGTTTGTGAACCAGCTGAAATCCTATCCGTCCATCCATTTAAAGCAACATCTCCGTGTAGAGCTTCCCAGCACGGGTCTTGGCAACAGTTTGCTACCGTTCATGGCGGTTTGGGAAGTTTTGAACCTTGTTTGCATGTAATTTGCGAAACGCTTTTGGCAACATCACGTGTTGAAATGTTGGAATTTCAGGTGAAATTACCTTAAACCTTTCCCCAGGTCTTCCTACATGCTGCTCCCGGTTTACTTCCTGCTCCACGCTTGTGATCCAAAGTGAGGTGGTTGAATAACAGATTTACAGCATTTTTCTCAAAGCACGACGAGACAACTCTGGATTGTCCATGTATGCGTACACATAAAACTAAAACACAAACATAAACATGAACAAAACTACGCAATTCACAGAATGTTACTAAATACTTCCAAGAGGAACTGTGAAATGTTAATTTCTATCCAGTGGAAAAAAAAATAATATTACAGCCAGTTGTAAATATTGCAATAATGTCGTGTACGCCCTTTATCGATTGCGAATTTGATCATTTTATTTTGCATGTTGCGCAAGTAGTCCGCGTGACATAAGTAATCATGCGCTCGTCATGTAGTGTAGAGCAACAGCAAGATGTGTTTTCTGGACTTCAAACCAAACAAAGTTCAAGCGTTCGACCCATATTCAGAGAGTTACTTTGCCGTAAACGCTTAAGGTTCTTGCTATGTGCATGCCATCATATAAAATAAATTGGAATAGACCTGCAGACAAATATCCACTCGCTACTTCACGCTGGAGCAATTCTCTTGAAAATCTAACAACGTGTAGGCATGACCATTTCCATTTGATTTTGATGAAACTTTGCCAATTTCTCCCAGTTGTAAGTGTTGCATACTCGCCAATCGTAAAGAACAAATCTGACAACTATGTTCCTCCCCGTAGCTAAGAAGTTGTACATCGTGAGGCATTTTTTGTCCCCGGATATAGCCGATACGGCATTTACAACATCCTCCCCCTTTTAAAGAAAGGCGAGAAATTCGAACAGAAGCCTGGTTTCGGCCACCAGAAAGTGCTGCGCAAACGTAAAGTGCAGCAGGAGCTGAAGAGGAGAATCAAGGACAAGGTGGCCACGTCGTTGTGCGTCTTAGGCCGAGAGGTTGGTGAAACCGGCTAAACGGTGAAGTACCTGGGCAATATGGACATTGTTATGCGGAAGAGTCAGCCGAGGCCAACCATGTCTCAGCAACAGGCAATCTCCCAGAAGGAGCGGTTGAAGGTGCTGGTGAAAAACATATTTCCGGCGAAGCGCGACGTGGTGATCACAATGGATAACGAGACCTACTTGAGGCTTAACGGCAATGACTTTACGCCCCCCATCAAAGCGCAGACATAAAACACTTTTCCCACAACAAGTTCCCCAAGAAGGTCCATCTGTGGCTGACAATCAGTGAGAAGGGAATGTCCAAGACGCTAATCTTTCCTTCGGGCTTGCGAAGATCGGGGAGATATTCAGTACGAAGAATCTCGCGAAGAAGGATTTGGCCTTTTGATCGGACTAGCCCTCCGTCCATATTGTCAGGTATTGCAACAAGGCGGAATACGTATGACTACCCGAGCAGGAACGAATAACTTGATAACTGGCTTTGGTATTTAAGAGCCCAGATTAAGAGGTAAAATACCACAATGTTATGCGAATACCAAATTGAGGTAAGACAATACCAAAATAGTACCTCTCAGGTATTCACAGCTATCCGAAATAACAAGTTTTGTTATTCCAGAGATATTTTGATTTCAATTCTTAGGTATTTTGCTTGCAATTCTTAGGTATTTTGCTTAGATATTTTACCCCTTAATCTGGGCTCTTTAATACCAAGGTCAGTTATCAAGATCAAAATTAGGTATGTTGGTGTCTCCTGCTCGGGTACAGCGCCTGCATCTTGATATCGCTACTTAAAAATGCATGTCAAAAAGGAATAACATAAAATAATCTTGCATCTGTGCTGTTTACTTCATTAAATTGTGCCGGAAGAAGAGCTTCAACAGACAATTTAATTTAAATCCATGTCTATCACAATAGCTCCTTCTAAGGCTCGTTTTACATTGGGAACGGAGAAAATCTTGCGTCAACACCATGCAAAGCATATCTTCTCAAGACTCAGTTGAGCAGAAAAACATTCAAAATCATACATTTCACAACCCACCATTCTTCCATTTAGTCTCCAACGGCACCATACACATCCACATATACATATATGTACATCCCATGTTAGAAATCAACATCAGTAGAAAGTTGCTAGAAGACATTTAGACTGGAAAATTTATAATACGTATTCCATAAATAATGATTATTTTTAATGAACTAAAAAATATGCTCTATGTGCAGACACTGGACGAGGCACCAAAACAACCAGTACTTCCATATAAATGGGAATACTAGGAGAGTCTTCCTGCAGCTCCTACCATAAAAAGCACATTGTGAAGCATTGCTCCAATTCTGTGTGAACAACAACATGGCATGTGGCGCAGCTTTTTCCTGGATGTAATAAAATACTCTCGGCATGTGGATCCAAAGTTTTTTTTTTTATATCACAAAGCAACCCGTAGCTGCATTTCGTGGTACCATATTGATGTTTTATTCGCTTTGTACATTTTACTTCTTTAAATTGAAATGGCAATACTTTAAAGTTTCTGCAAAACAAAACAACACGAGTTAAACTATTATGCAAGCAAGTTTAAAGTTGAATTCAGTATGTTTGCTTGTTTAAAATTGTCTGAAATTGTCCAAGTTAAAATCCCTAAGAAATCAATCAATTTGTCTTGTCAGCGTGGGTCCTTAGTGTGTGTCGCTAGGAATACTGGCTAAAGTTGGTTAGTGTTAATAAAGATAGGGGTGTCATGGTAAAAACCACTTCGAATAAATGTAATTTTCATGAAATGTCATCAAGTGGTATCAAAAATAACAGAATTGCTTGCCAAATTCATATGGTAACAAAACTATCACGTTAACAGTTTCATGGGTCTTCTTAACCCATTTTCGCCGTTTTTGCGAAAAAAAAATATTCGAATAAAATCAATATGGAAGCTTTAACACATCGGTCAATAAGTCCCGGACTTAAGTAGGAAAACAGCTTTTTTTTTGTTGCCAAAATTAATTAAATTAAATCATCAATATAATCTCCTTTTGGAGTGATACAATCATTCCAACGTCTCTTTAGCTTTTCAATACCACCGGTGTAGAACGATTTATCGAGACCTTCAAAATATGCTTCAGTTTCAGCAATCACTTCCTCATCTGAGCCAAAGCTCTTTCCACGGAGCATCTTTTTGAGTTCTACGAAGCGCCAGTAGTCGCTGGGAGCCCGATCTGGAGAATACGGTGAGTGCGGTAGCAATTCGAACCCAATTCGACCATTTTTGCGGCTGTTTTTATTGACTTGTGACACGGTGCATTGTCTTGGTGAAAGAACACCTTTTTCTTCTTCAAATGAGGCCTTTTCTGGGCGATATTGGCCTTCAAACGATCCAACAAACCGATATAATAGTCACTGTTAATTGTTTTTACATGGTCCAAATAGTCAATGAATAAAATTTCATACGCATCCCAAAATACAGAGGCCATTACCTTCCCAGCCGATGTTTGAGTCTTTGGACACTTTGGACGGTTTTCTCCGTCTGCATGCCACTCAGCAGACTGCCGATTTGATTCCGGCGTGTAGTGGTGAATCCATGTTTCATCCATTGTGATGTATCGACTCCTTCTTATTTCGCGTGAACATCTCCAAACAGCTCTTTGAATCATCGACTCGTTGCTGTTTTTACTCTGGTGTGAGCAAACGCGGCACCCATTTGGAAAACAGCTTTTCCATACCCAAATGTTCGTGTATGATGGTGTAAACACTACCTTTGGTACCTGCAGAGTGTCAGCTATCTCTTGCAACTTCACTTTACGATTTCCCATGATGATTTTCAGGGTTTCTTCAATATTTTCCGTAGTAACTGCCAGGGCGTTCAGCATCATCGGTGTCCGTACGACCACGTTCGAAATGGGCAAACCATCGTTTGATGGTCGTTTTCGTTGGGGCAGAGTCCGGATAACATTTTTCAAGCCAAGCTTGGGCTTGAACGGTGTTTTCTCCCATAAAAAAGCAATGATATATCAACACACGAAATTAATTTGAATCTATATTTTTTTAAGAATCACAAAAGTAGCGTCACTCAAACCACTGTAACTCGATAAACAATAAACCAAACGTCATGCAATTTTTACAGTAGTCTTTTGAAGGTTGATACTTTCGAAAAATCATATGAATTAGTGGCGCCATCTGGTAGTTAGGCCTGGGACTTATTGACCGATGGGTTAAGTTAGTCTAGAGAAACTTATTTTAGTTCATTCATATTTTTCCGGCACCTACACCCAAAATATTGGCTTGGTGCAGGTTTTGATCGTTCCCAAAAAGTACATATTCTGTTTGTATTTCTGCCAACAGGTAATAGCTTGAACATAAACCCCGCCATAAAAGAAATAATTTGGCTATAAACTCGTTCATAATGCACACACACACCAACACATTATTTTTTCGTTTATAAATATTACGTTTACACAGTTGACATATCATGCCGATGTATGCGTGAAAATAAAAGTCATCATATTTATACAACTGCAAATCGTATGAACAAAAATAAAGTTGATTCATGTTTGGAAATCCTAATGTGCATCTTCGGATAAATTTGAACCGATATACATCATCATCTAGGCCCGCATTGACTTGAGGATCGTTCCGTCAGTTGCCAAAGTTTGTCTTCAGAAAATTCGTAACTTTTATGACGGCCGTGAAATTTGTCCGCAGGTATTTGAATGTACAAAAAACCAAAAAATTTACAGGTAAAGTACCGTGCATATGAAAAAATGATATTTAATATTAAGGGAAGCTCAACCAAATTGTGATGAATTCTATTAATAAAAAAAGATAATAACTTTCTTAAAGAAGTTATGCACATTATGAAGTTTTCTCAATATTCTTGAAATTCTAATAATGGTTGTGAACGATGCAGAATCATTCTGATATTTGCCGATTCGTTGAAGTTAGGGATTTTCCAAAAGTTTGCAGGAATGTAAAATTCTTACGGCCATTTTCAGAGGTTCAGTTAATTCAGAGAACTAGAAACATTAAAATCAGATGCTGGGAATAGTCCACATTGTCAAAGCCAACATATCATCTATTGATAATGTCTAAATTATGGCTGTGTTCCAACTATGGGGTTGTCAAAGGGCTAATTTTATATTTTGTTTCTTCAGAAAATCAATCTCCCAAGTGTACCATTCTCCAGCAAACAAATATATTTATTCTACTATCAACAGTAATATATATACGCAAAAAAAAACTGGAAGTTATAATTCGGTAGTAAATAATTCGGTCATCTAATGTCTTGATGTTTAAGAAATGTAACCTACTTTCGTAAACAATCATTCAAACGTTTATTTCATCAAAATTTTCAGCATCGAATTATAATCTTTTCTCAACAAGAAAGTGGTGATAGATAGTCTAATATTATCAACAGACTAAGAAGGGTAGCTGTTCCCATTTTAACCACATTGTTCATACATTGATCCTATGCTGTTTAAAGAGATTGAATAGGAAAAACATTGGTTTCTTTTCGTAATAGTTTTTGCTTACATTGAATAATAAATACAAAAATTATAAACCTACTAACGCGAAAGTTGTTGAAGGCCGCGTAAGATCCCGAATAGAAATGGTGATGTTAAAAATATTAGCAGACATCTTCCAAACATTAAATTTGAATGTGGGTTGTCGGATTCTATATGTATTCAGAGTTCAAAGTTACGCCCTAGTACATAAAAATACAGCATATTTAAACTTCACATTAAAAACAAACGTATTGATGATGTTAAATTTAACACGTCCTATAAAAATTGAAAAAAAAATTACATGAAAATCAAACCTTATTTATGTGTGAAGTGTTGTGTACCTAAGACATCTAAACACATCTGATGACATTAGAATTGGTCGTTACCTTAGAAATAAACTTCATTCTACTGTAAAAGGGTGTAGGTCTATAGCATGAGAAAACTTCTTACAACATAAGAATGAAATGTTACAATAAAACGATAGAACCAAAGGTCTTTGTAAAGTAAAATGTTGCATGCATAATAAGCCAGAATACATCCTGTGTCATAACAATCACACATCTCACTTCGTTCAGCGAAAGAAGAAAGTTCGTTCGATCCAGCGCTCCGTTATTTTGGAAGATTTATTCGAGTGCGATCCTTGGAAATAATTAGTTTTTTTTTTCTCAAAATCTATTCACTTCATTGAAAGGAGTGAAAGTGAGTTTTTTTTTTCTAAGAAGGCAGTGTGGTTTTCCAGTGAAATAAGAAAATCAAGCAGTGCTTGCTGGCGAATTATCATCTCGCTCATTTTCGGTTCATCTCCGCGTGGTGACGCTAACCAGCGATACACTACTACATCGCCAACGGTCATCCGACATCGTTGAACGAGTGCACCCGAAGGCGATCGGATTCACCCGTACACCCACGAAGCGCACCGCTCCCCGCTCCCCGCTGCCCAGACAGAAGTGCAACGTTCAGGCATACGGTGCGTCAGCAGCAGTAGCAGCAGCAACAGATCAGTAATATTAGTTAAGTTTGTTCCCCTGTCTCTCATCACACTAGAGTTTAGCGTTAATTTGTGTGTGTTCCTATTTTGTGTTTGTGTGTGATTTAAATTTTTGGGGGCGTTCAACGCTCCCACGAGTAAGGCAAATCGTGCATGTTGAAGAGGTTTCTTCGACATGGACAGTTTGGCTGAAAAAGTGCCTTTGCCACCTGATGATGGGGAGGCACAAACAAAATTCCGACCGCGATCGTATCTAATGGACTCGGTCGGTCCATGGGTTGTCTACTTTCAGCCCAAAGTTAAACCTCTGAATGTGTACCAAATAACTACTGATTTGACGAAGCGATTCTCAGCCGTGACAGAGATCACGAAAGTAAAATTTAATAAACTCCGTGTTGTCGTCTCTAACCTGAAGCAGGCTAATGTGATTGCTTCCTCCCAGCATTTTACACTGGAATATAGAGTTTATATTCCAGCTCGTGATGTGGAGATTGTAGGAGTGGTCACAGAGGCGAGTCTGTGCCCTGAAATTTTGGAGAAGCGGGCGGTTGGCCGATTCAAGAACCCTCTGCTCCCTTCAGTTCAGATACTGGAAGTAAGAAAATTAGTTAAAATATCGCACAGCGAGGGTAAGAAAAAAGTTACCCCCACTGAATCGATTCGGGTGACCTTTTCTGGCTCTGCCCTTCCTCACTACTTAGAACTGGACAAAATTCGGCCACCTGTGCGGTTATTTGTACCCCGGGTAATGATCTGCCAAAGCTGCCAGCAGATGGGGCATACGGCATTCCATTGCGGAAAAAAGGCACGCTGCTCAACTTGCGGGGAGAAACATGAGGCTGGTCCCTGTGCAGATAACACACTAAAATGCGTTTTCTGCAAGGGAACTCCTCCCCATGCTCTCTCGTCATGCCCGGAAGCCCCAAATCAACATGCCCAATTCAAAGAGCAGTGGAAATAAGGATAATCCAAATCCTCCTGGTTTTCGAAGTGCCAACTACACACAGGATTTCTCATCTCTCCCGGGGACATCCAAAACCCCTGATGCCCCGATTTTAAGAACAGAAGCCCCCTCTTAAGCGGGGCTGTTCTCATTTGATGATATTGTGGAAGGTATTTTCAAGTACCTCGAAATGTCTGACCCCCTTAAAAGCATTGCTATGGCAATGCTTCCCACTGTGAAAACTTTTTTGAAGAAATTAACATTAAAGTGGCCCCTCCTTGCAGCAATCATTTCCTTCGATGGATAATTTGCCAAAAGAGGTCGGGGATTTGATCACTGTTCTGCAGTGGAATTGTCGAAGTCTTATTCCTAAATTGAAATCATTTAAATCTTTAGCTCACAATATCGGTTGTGATGCATTTGCTCGTTGTGAAACATGGCTTTCATCCGAAATCGATCTTCCGATTCATGATTTCAACATTTTTCGTCTTGATCGTGAGGATTCACGTGGAGGAGGAGTACTTTTGGGGATCAAAAAGTGCTACTCCTTCTATAGAGTGAATTTTCCTCCTATTCCAGGTATTGAAGTTGTCGCATGTCAGGCTGTTATTAAAAATAAAAGCACTTCGAAAGGTACACGGCTCTCGAACGAGAATTTAAGAGCCTCATCAAGGCCGAAACGCGGTTACTGGCGACAATTTGTGGACGGGCTATCGCGTGAAACGTCGATGAATACCCTTTGGAATACGGCGCGAAGATTGCGTAATAGAATTACGAACAACGAGAACAAGGAGTATTCGGACCGATGGATCCTCAAGTTCGCGCGAAAAGTTTGTCCAGATTCTGTGCCAGCACAAATGTTTCCTCGCGAAACCACGAATTCGATAGATGAGATCAGCCAACCTTTTTCAATGGTAGAACTCTCTCTCGCACCCCTTTCGTGTGGCAATACGACTCCAGGGGCTGATAGAATCAAGTTCAACTTGCTTAAGAACCTTCCAGACGTCGCTAAGAGGCGCATGTTGAGCTTGTTAAATCAGTTTCTGGAACTCAACATTGTACCGGATGATTGGAGGCGGGTGAGAGTTATAGCCATTCAAAAACCTGGCAAACCCGCGTCCGACCACAACTCCTATCGACCCATCGCGATGTTATCCTGCATTCGAAAGTTGTTGGAGAAAATGATCCTCTTCCGTCTGGACAAATGGGTTGAGACGAATAACCTGCTTTTAGATACTCAATATGGTATCCGTAGGGGTAAGGGAACGAACGACTGCCTCGCGTTGCTTTCCACAGAGATTCAGTTAGCTTTTGCTAAAAAAGAGCAAATGGCTTCTGTTTTCTTGGATATCAAGGGGGCTTTTGATTCAGTATCTGTTGAAGTTCTCTCAGATAAACTCCACGCTTGTGGTTTTTCACCAGTAATGAACAATTTTTTGTACAATTTGCTGTCAGAAAAACATATGAGCTTTTCGATTAAGCTACATGGGTCTCCCCCAGGGATCATGTTTAAGCCCCCTTTTGTATAATTTTTATGTCAAAGACATTGACGGTTGTCTGAGTGAGAATTGTACGTTGAGACAACTTGCAGATGACGGTGTAGTGTCTGTCACTGGACCCAATGGGGTCGATCTGCAAGGACCCTTACAGGATACCTTAGACAATTTGTCTACTTGGGCTCTCGAGCTAGGTATCGAATTCTCTACGGAGAAAACTGAGTTGGTAGTTTTTTCTAAGAAGCATAACCCTGCACAACCGAAGCTTCAAATTTTGGATACACCGATAACTCATTCTGTCATTTAAATATCTTGGGGTCTGGTTCGATTCAAAGTGCACCTGGAGATCCCACATCGAGTATCTGAAGCGAAAGTGCCAACAAAGGACCAACTTTCTCTGCACAATTACCGGGACCTGGTGGGGAGCGCATCCACAAGATCTTCTAACGTTGTACCGGACAACGATTTTGTCGATTATAGAATACGGAAGTTTTTGTTTTCAGTCAGCGGCTCGGTCGCACATCATCAAACTGGAACGTATTCAGTATCGGTGTCTTCGTATCGCGTTAGGTTGCATGCACTCGACTCATACCATGAGTCTTGAAGTGCTGGCTGGCATGTTGCCACTCTCGGATCGGTTTTCAGAATTATTTCTCCGGCTCCTCACCAGGTGTGAAGTTATGAACCCCCAGGTGATCGAAAATTTTGAGAAGCTCCTTGAGTTGAATCCTCAAACTCGCTTCATGACTTTGTACCATTTGTACATAACACAGCATGTCAGCCCTTCGCTGAATATTCCCAATCGTGTTTGCTTCTCCGACTTCGGAAATTCGGTTCATTTTGATTTATCAATGAAACAGGAGCTTCATGGAATCCCAGAGCATCATTGTCCTATGATTGCTCCGGTGATATTTGTTGCAAAGTATGGCCTAGTTAATTCCACCAAAACGTTTTTCGCTGACGGGTCTTTGATAGAGGACTCCGCTGGCTTTGGTGTATACAATGAAAAATATAGCGTCGCTCGTAAACTTCAAGCACCTTGTTCTGTTTTTGTCGCGGAATTGGCAGCAATTCATTTTTCTTTAGAAACTGTTGCCTCTTTTACACCGGATCAATACTTCATTTTCACGGATAGTCTTAGTTTTATAGAGGCTATTCGCTCCTTGAGGCCGGTAAGGCACACCACTTATTTTCTTATGAAAATACGAGGTCTTCTAAGTGCTTTATCTTCACGTTCTTTTATTATCACCTTTGTGTGGGTCCCTTCACATTGTTCGATTCCTGACAATGAGAAAGCGGACTCGCTTGCAAGGGTGGGCACTATGGAAGGCGATATTTATGACCGACAAATCGCCTTCAACGAATTTTTCTATATTTATCGTCAGATATCACTCGATAGCTGGCAGTATAAATGGAGTAAAGGAGATTTGGGGCGATGGCTACACTCTATCACTTCTAAGGTGTCTAAGAAATGTTGGTTCAGGGGATTGGATGTGGGTCGAGACTTCATTCGTGTGATGTCTCGCCTCATGTCCAATCATTATTCTTTAAACGCTCATTTGTTCCGTGTTGGGCTGGGAGACAGCAATCTCTGTGAATGTGGACAAGGTTACCAGGACGCAGATCACGTTATTTGGTTTTGTGCTGAGCATCGTGGAGTCAGATCTGAGCTTTATGATTCCCTTCGGGCTCGAGGTAGACAACCCAATGTACCGATTCGAGACATTTTGGCTGCACGCGATCTGGAGTTTATGAAACTCATTTATGTGTTTTTGACTAACATTAGCCTTAGATTGTAGTTTGATTAACTTACTTGTTTAGGTTAAATTTTTGAGGATTGTGTGCATCGGTGTGTGATTGTGGTTGTGTGTGTGAGTGTTGTTGTGTGTGTGTGTGAGTGATTTTTTTTTAAATTGAAAACGTTCAATTAAAAAATTGCCATTTGAAATTCTAGATTTAAGAAAACCATTTTTCCTTATGCTTTGTTTAAAATTTCCATCGCAATTTTCCCATCCATAAAATTGTAATTCCTATTAACCTCGAGACGGCCGCGAGTAATCGGTTCCACCCCCTTAACCTTAGTTCTCAGATAACTGATGTATATAAACATGAAAACTTGGCTCTGTAAAGTTGATTCGATTGAGCCTGTACAAATAAATGAATTCATAACAAAAAAAAAAAAAAACGTTGCGTTGAAATCCATGTTCTTTCAGATTATTTGGTTTTAATGTTATTATCTACAACTGAAAACATCCTGAAACGATACACGGTCACGTTTTTCTACAACTGAATGCATCATACATCATCTCTTTTATTGAAAAAAATAGACACTTGAAAACATATGTAATTCATAACCTTTAATACAACTGAAAACATCAAAAATCCTTTTACTATGCTGTTTTATTCAAATGCATTTGAAAACATCAATAAGCTTTGATACCTTAAAACATCAGAAAAACATTTTGTTTGAATGTCAAAAGTAAAAAAAATCATGACATCAAAGGGACATTGGAACAGAAATTTTTTTTTTGAAAATGTCTGATGTTAACATCATGTTACCTTGCCTAAATACAGCGTAATCGTTCTGATCTCTAATGTTCAACGTAAGATGTACATTTGAATTTCATGTTGATGTAGACATTGAAATCAGACATCAGCCTGATGTAAATTTTTATTCGGGATTATTTGCAAACTTCATGAGATTAATGAAGGACCATCTTCCCTGTGTCCCAATGATGTTTGAAAAAATAAAATGATTAAACAATTTAATATATTATAAATAAACTTTTTGTCCACAGTTGATCATGTTTCTCAAGATCAGATTCATAAAAACATGGAAAATCTCCTTTTTTTGTCATGTTATGTAGCATAACGTTTACATTAAGAAGGATACGATGCATTATAATGTAACATACTCTGATAACATCTTAACATTAAATTAGCATGAAATGGTGTATTATTGCATGATCTTAATAAATGCATCAATGCTAACTTAACAGCAAGAAATCACTGCAGTATATATTAAATAAAAAAATACTTCGATCATCTGTATGATGCTCTGAACTTTCGACTTTAATACTACTTTAATGACGCATGTAACATTAAACTGCTTTGTACCATGAACGTGTATCGTGGAATAATACAGCTTCATGATTTCTTGGGTAATCCTGTGCACCTCATTATGTTTTTATTGTATTTTTTTCGGATTATGGTTCCATGACCTAATTTTCATACCAAATTTTATACAACTTGTTTAAAAATCTTAGAGAAACTAGAATGTTTTGAATATGTAGTTTCAATATAGATCGACGACAAAATCTCTCAAAAACACAAATAATGATAGGACGGATTCAAATTTGGATTATGTTATTAATACATAGAACTGATCATTATGTGATCTGGCTTGCTCGAATAATGAAAGAATGGTCGGTCAATCTGATCAATAATTTTTTATAAATCTTTTTAAATCTTTTCAAAAGATCGAATAAGGTTGGGTCACTGTTCGGGTGATCCTGATAATTTTTAATTAACACTTCACTTGATCGTACGCTTTTTATCTCTAATTGGGTGGAACATACAATTGGTATGTCTTCAGCTAAGTTGTTTGTATTGACTTTTTCAACTCTCTTTCTCAAAATCCTAAAGAAGTTGAGTTTTTATCTCACTTTTAGGAGGATTGATCACAAAAGACATGCCATCAAAATATGAAGCTTGTCATATCCATAAACTTTGCCAAATACGCCACCGCTCTAGCTCCTGGGAGCTATCAGTGGAGGCAATTAAAATAGACTTTTTGACCACTGTGGAACGCCGTGATTTACATTTGCTTCGCAGACCAAAGGAACGTTTGGCATGGCATGCGAAGTTTTCAGCAGTCATTGATTGTTTCAGTTTCCTCTCTTTTCATTTTAGAAAAGACCTTTTCATGTAAAAATCCCCAAACATAAATAAACGATCCTTCATTAGCAATTTAATGTTCTGTTTCGTGAAGCAGTACATTTACTAGACGAAATTGTACCACATCAAAAGAATTCAAAGAAAATGTTTTTAGATTAACTGCATCACCCATCTACCCACCCACATTCGAAAAAAAAAAATATAATAATTGATCTATGTCATTCGAGAGCAGGCTGTGCTTTTGAGCGAAAAGATGTTTTCTTTCTCCGTCATAGCTTTTTTTATGAAAATTGAGAAATTATCGTGTTTTCAACCGAAATGAAAAGTGTAACAAAGTGCTTCAGAAGGGGTTTTGCTCACTGGTGTGGCAAGATCTGTGCATTTCCGGTCGGTTTTCAAAGGAACTTCCGTATAATAAACGAAAAGTAGAGTGTGTTTTCGCTGTTGTTAGTGACTAGATGTTTGTTATTGTTGTGATTATTATTTTTAAAAAAATGAAAACCAGTTCAATGCAGAAAACAGGCAGTCAAAAGTTCGTTCGCGTGCGAGGCTAATATATAATTACAGGTACACACTCATCACGTGGGGAGCAGAGTTCTGTTTTGTTGGTTGCACCTCTAACAACAGGATTAGCAGTGTTAATTTTATTATTTATTTCGTCGCAAGCACATGATATAAATTACGTATCAAAATGCTCTTGTTATTTCGAAAGCGGCTTTTGATGAGATCTATCTGATTATAAATATATTACAAGAACCTGTTTTGAAGCAGTGGTATATACGTACCTACAAATTTTTCAATGTTAAATTTTTAAATCTGGAAGTATGTTACATTACTCTGATCGAAACTGTATCGGTAATGTTTACATGCGGGGCTTACCCAACAAACATCGGTGTTGAATTAGAGCTTGTTCAAACAAATTTGGAGAAGCTATTCAGCTATTCTAGGAGAAACAGCTGAATAGCTTCTCCAAATTTGCTTGAACAAGCTCTAATTCAACACCGATGTTTGTTGGGTAGTGTATGTAAAAGTAACCTCGGAGTGGGTGACAACGGTCAATTGAAGAGTTTGAAACAGATTTCTTTCGTGACACAATTTCTGCCTGGGTGTTAAACACACACACACACACACACACACACACACACACACACACACACACACACACACACACACACACACACACACACACACACACACACACACACACACACACACACACACACACACACACACACACACACACACACACACACACACACACACACACACACATACACACACATACACACACATACACACACACACACACACACACACACACACACACACACACAATGTCTGTAGGTTATTTGTTACAATAGATTAGTAGTTATCGAAATACACTCATATTGTTGAGTACTGTATAGTATTCTTTTGTTCAATCAATACACAGATGTCCGGAATGTGAATATAAGAGAAAAGATAAATTTTCAGCGTTAGTTTGAAATTTAAGAGCAGAGTCGCGTTCCTAAAGTTGTGACTAATAGTGAGGCATTTGTTTTTCATAATAATTAACAATGAAAACTTTTTCAAGCATTTTTTTTTCAGAAAAATAAGATATCAGTACTTCAACGAAGTTGTAGTTTTTTGGTTTTGAGCAACGTTGTTCTTAAAACTTTTGTTGCAGCTTTTGCAGCAAATTTTGTAGGTTGATTAAGCGTGTTCCTCTGCAAGTCAGGTTATTTGATCAAACTTTTCTCAATTAAATCTGTTGACAAGGTAGTCTCTTCTTGGCATCTTGAGTAGCAATATACACAGCATTTTTATTTACAGAATTTGTCATCATGAGTTGTTATACAAAAAATATTGTAGTGTTTTAATGACCGTTTTCAAGTATTGGTCTATCTGTTTGGTGCTCAAAATATATCTTCAGGTTGTTTTAAATAATGAGAAAAAAATATTTTTTATAAGATAATCTGTAATAACTATCGAATGGAACAATATATCTGTAAGTTTAATTTATAAAAAAAATATTCATATTTTCTAGCTTCAGAAGGCAATCAATTTTATGAACAATTTATTTTATTTTATTTTCATGGCATAACGTCATTATAACAAAACCTGATACACAATATCCCTCCAACGTTCTCGGTTCATGGCTGCTTCCCTCCAATCTCGTGAACACCTCGTACTACCTAGATCTTGCTCCACCTGGTCTAGCCATCTTGCACGTTGCGTCCCTCGTCGTCTTGTTCCAACCGGATTCCCATCAAACACCATTTTCTCAGAATAGTTGTCTGGCATTCTCGCAACATGTCCTGCCCTACGTATTCGTCCAGATTTGACCACCTTACGAATACTGGGTTCGTCAGCAAGTTGCGCGAAGTCAGACTTTGTTCTTCTGCACTACGCCAAAGATGGTGCACCGATAATCCACCTGATATCCTCATACAGCACTGGGTTCCATCCATCATAGCATTGATTAGCCTGGTCAGCTGTCGCGGAAAACCGTTCTCGTCCATGATCTTCCATAGCCCTTATTTTCGGGTTACTGTATCATATGCAACTTTGAACTCGATGAACGTAGGGGCTCTATATTCACGATGCGTAGGGACTCTATATTCACGCCGTAAAGTGAAGATTTGGTCCGTTGTCGACCGGCCTTTGATGAAGCCGACCTGATAACTTCCCACGAATTAATTTGCAAGTGGCTATTTGAACAAATTTGAAATGAAAATAACTATAAGCCAAGAAACACTGGTCCAGGATACGAATTAAGGCTACAAGACTCGTTTTTTTTAAGTTGGAAATCCTACAGCAAATTTTTTTTCTAAATGTTAGATCATTTTTCAAGCTTCCGCGAACACTAGATTGGAGCTTATTTTTGTTGAAATAAATAAAAATACCTTTTGACGTAGGACTTACGTCTCTCTTTTCTATTCCTGTATAGGGGCGCTGTTCTAAAATTTCTGAAATTGCAAGCGTTACGCGGGTTTGGAGACTCTGAACGATAATATCTCCTCTCTGGCCCACAGACATTTTACGATAAGTATTTCATTCGCAAGGTAGAACATCAAAGCTGAATCCCTGTTGCAAACTTAATTCATAATGTTTGTTTAAACTAATTAAAATGGACTTAAAAGAAAAATGTCTAAACGCACAACGCTATTGGTCGAAAATGACATCATCTTTGCACCTCGATCTGATTGGTTCATACTGCCACAGTTAACGTGCCAGCGAATTTCAAACATGAGGGGACGACTGACCAATCATCAGTTCTCGCTGTGCATCCGTATGCGACAGACTTGTCTGCGGAGCACGTTGGTAGAAAACGCCACCCGTGAAAACAAGAAGACCAGAATCATCCCACATCACCTGCAGCTAGCCATCCGCAACGACGAGGAGCTGAACAAACTTTTCTCCGGTGTGACCATTTCACAGAGTGGTGTCCTGCAGCCCAAGAAGACTGAAGAAAATTTCAATCGCGAACCATGTTATCAACTAAAATCCGTCCTTTTCAGGACGATCAAATCAAGTTGCCAACTAAAGAGTATGTTTGATAGAAATTTCTCTTGAGCTCATCGAAATTTTCATTACCACGCACCGGCTCAATATGGCGTTGAAAAAGCCGCGTCTCGGAGAAAATGGCCAAATCAATCGCCCACATCATCTTCGTGGTCAAGTGGTTAGCGGCGTCGCCCGTCGTTCATTGCCATGAAGTGAGGGTTCGATTCCCGCTCCAGCATGTGGAACTTTATTGCAAAGCGAACATGTCCAGTTTAATCCACTGGGTGTTAGGGTAAGTTGTTCGTTGTAATTCGCTCTATGGTCAATGTTCAGTGTGTACACTCTCGAGTGAAAGACGTTGCAAATGTCAATTTTTATCGTAGTATTATGTGCTGCCAAACACTCAAGCCATCCTGCTGCCCAGGAAGACCGAGAAGAAAATTTCAATCGCGAACCATGTTCCCTCCGTTAACAACTAAAACCCTGTATTTTCAGGACGAACAAATAAATTTGCCAACTAAAGAGTATGTTTGATTGAAATTTCTCTTGAGCTCATTGAAATGTTCATTACCACGCACCGGTTCAACATGGCGTTGCTTGAAAAGCCACGTTCTGGAGAAAATGAGCAACATTTTTTATTAGTATCCATGTATAAATCTCTATTTGCCATGTTAAAACTAGCAAGCACGTTGTACATTCAACAAACGAAATATTAACAGTTAATTTGAGCGGAACTGCAGCACGGCAGACCAATTATGTGTTTCACATATTCAGTGTAGGGGGTAGGTTAGCTTCATTGTAGTTCTTGTTGTACATAGGTTCATAGTGGATTAGGTGCAGGTTATAGATTAGGTTAGTTGCAGGTAGTTTTAAAATGTGAGTTATAATTTTTCTGGCCAATATTTACTATTGTTTGTATTGTTACTATTGTTTTGCAGTTTCAGAAGCAAGTGTGTCTAAATCTCAACTCCCTTTGGATGGGGTTCTGAGGCCCTGACAAGGGCCGTTTTTCTGTTGCCTGAGTTGAAAAGATGCGAATTTAACCTCCGAAACCCCTGTTGCTCTAATGAAAACTAATGATTTTATTTCCACGCTGCTGTCTGCCGTAACAACTGAGGCCCGTCCCCTTTTGTAAAATTTGATTTGCATTGCCTTCGTTGAGAACCCCCTTCTTGACATGTAATGATATATGCCATTATATAAAACAGGCCTGGCATTCCCGTTAAAATAATAAAGAAGAAGAAAAAGAAGATGAATAGTAATCATTCGATATTGGATCATCGACACGTTCAGACGTGTGTATACCGCTCTCGTGATAAAAAAAAAGCGCTTTTCCTAGTTGTTCCGAGTTTTTGGCCCTGATCCTGGAAATCTAGTAGACGCTGATGTGGCGCCTGACGTGGCTGGCACGTCCGCTAGACGAGGCAAGCGGAAGAAGCCCGACGTCGACGCTGATGTAAATCATCCCTCCGTAAACAACTAAAATCTGCCCTTTTCAGAACGACCAAATCAATTTACCGATTAAAGAGTATGTTCGATTGAAATTTCTCTTGAGCTCATCGAAATGTTCATTACCACGCACCAGCTCAACATGGCGTTGCTTAAACTGCCGCGTCGTGGTCAAGTGGTTAGCGGCGTCGCCCGTCGTTCAAGCGGTTATTGTCATGAAGTTGAGGATGAAGTTGGATTCCCGCTCCAACCAGTGGAACTTTTTGCAAAACGAAAATGTCCAAACTGGTCTACTTGGTGTTATGTTAAGTTCTTCGTAATTCGCTCTACACCCAAACTAAAAAAGTAAGATTGTTATACAATTTCGCTTGATTTTGTTCCCTTCTTGCTATTGATCGTACCTTGGATGAAAAATCTAACATTAGTTGTGGGCAAAATAGCAACAGCAATTCGCAATGAAAAATTGAACGTGTGCGTGAGATTGTTCGCAGTGATATTTAGTTGATGAGTAAGAGATGAGTGTTCGAAAGTCAGATGGCTCACAAAAATAAGATGTGCACATCTAGAGCGAGATTCAGACCAGGACCGCTAGCGCGGCGGCTTTTGATGGCAACCAATTAGCCACTTTGACAAGGTAAGAATGTGGGAATAGAAACCCAACATTTAGTTCACTTGGCGAGAAATTCAGGGTGCAGCAATGAAGCAAATGGACATATTTTCCACCAAGCTATGTGCAACCTGTCGCTAACAAACTTGCATGGCATGGCATTGTTTATTTCATAAAACGCTTTGTCGATGATCAGTGAGAACAAACATAGAACACTTGAGGGCGGCAATACAACAGTGGCCAATAGCGTTGCGGCATTTTGTGATATCGACTCATCCATATTGTATATTGTTGGTGTATGTTGGTGATGATTGAATAACGAGCCTACAGCGATAAAATTGTTTCGAGCTATTTTTGCTTGCCAGTCGCTTGCACACATTAGCAAGCAACCGGAGCCTCACACACCAACAGCACAGGGTTTCATGGTTCTTTAGACTGAATAAAATATAGTAGAAATTCATCAATTCGATGACATCAATTTCTTCACATCAACAAGCAGTCCTACGTCAACTTTGCAGTTATGTCACTGACATAACTCATCCTTTCGTTTTTTATTTGCAAAACTATAGGAAACATATTTCAGAGACATTGTTGGCTAGCAAATTATAGCTTCTAAAAGGACTAAATTATGAGCTGAACTAGAGTTTTTTTTTTCGTAACTTTTTTCATTTGAAATTTTAGAACATAAAGAGACACAGCTTTCATATAAATAATACATATAGTATATTATATGTATGTTTTTTTATATATCGCTATCAGTGACAAAAAAAAAGATCTTCGGGACAAAAAAAAAGTTTCTAATCATTTTTACATAGCTTCAGACATAAACATTCCCCAATCTTTAGTAGAATAATAAATCTCTCCATATTTCATGCATCAATATTTGTGTACATTCACCACCAGCCAGAAGACCAAACTCACGTCATTAAAGAATATCAAGAAGATAGCGGTCCTTAGTGCCTTCCTTGAGGTACACAGAAAGAAATTATAAATTTTAACAAACGCGTAAAATTTACCCCCGTTTAATTCCAAGCCAAAGGAGGCGTAAACATGTAAATTGTTTGCAATCTTTCATGCACCATACAACAATGTTTGCAATCTTTCATACAACAGGCTAGAATCAGGCGTTATCTGGCTTAAATGTACATCAAATATTCCATAATTTTCTGCCAAATCTAGCATTCCTTTTATGTGCATTAGATAACGCAGAAAGTTCAATGTTTCTTTTTATCTGTGTATCCTTGACACGACTGAGATATCATCGTTCATGCAATCATCAACAGCGACTGATAAAAGATGTCCTGTGAGATAGGAATGAAACCATTGTAAGTGAGCTGCATGAATTTCAAGCCTTTGTAGCTTTTTGATAGCAATCAAGAGACTAAGCTTGTCGAAAGCTGCTGGCAACTGCACAGAAAAAAATAATTAATTTTAACAAGCACGTAAAATTTCCCCTCGTTTAATTCCAAGCCAAAGGAGGCATAAATAACGAAATTGTTAGCAATCTTGCATGCGTCATACAATAATGATTACGATCTTTCATACAACAGGCTAGATTAAGGCGTTATCTGGCTTATATTTACATGAAATCTAGGTTTGTTTTTTCATTAGGGCGAATCTACAATTGAGAGACTCTCTCCGGGCTCGCTCTCTTGCATTCATAAATCAATCACCTTAACGTTTTTCATTCTACTATTTGTAGAGTATGCAAGCCAGCACTGTTGTGTTTCGATCTGTACTAAAGAATGCCTCGAAAGTTTTATAATGGCGCTGTAATGAATGAAAGAGAGCGAG
The DNA here is from genome assembly GCA_024533555.2 of Aedes koreicus. NCBI lineage: Eukaryota > Metazoa > Arthropoda > Insecta > Diptera > Culicidae > Aedes > Aedes koreicus. Next base: position 971,021 of record JAHHFK020000358.1, read on the forward strand.
CCCGGAGAGAATCTCTCAATTGTAGATTCGCCGTAATGAAAAAAAAAAAAAAAACCCTAGAAATACCCCATTATTATCTGCTAAATCTAGCATTCCCTTTATGTGCATTAGATAACGCAGAAAATTTCATGTTTATTTTTTTTTGTGGGTGTTTTAATGGGGTTGGTTGCCCCCTTTTCTTCCATCCGTTAAAAGATAGTAGGGGTTGGTCCGCCCCCCGGGGGGTTTTTTTTTTTTTGTGGTTGATAAAAACCCCCATTTTTAAAGAAGATAATTTTGTTGGTTCTGGCAGCACTGCCGGGGCGAATACCGATTCGAAGGTCGACTGCTGAAATTGCCTCACCTGTCGACTCAACAGGCCTTGCAACTTGCTGGGCTGTCAAGCTGGCGGAAAGAGCATCGAGACGTCACCGGGACGAGAAATTGCCAGAAATCGCCATTGTTTATTCCAACCTCAGCAAACACGAGTGAAAGATAGTGTAACTTATTGAAAAGTATTGAAAGTCAGTTAAAAGTTAAAAATTTGTTATAACGCCTACCTATTAATTTAAATTTATTATTCCTAAACGTGAATTGATTAATTAAATTATTTGCTACGTTCTGTAAGTACATAAAATCATTAAAATTAAAACATTAAACCTAATTGTAACCTACGAATCCCCTTAGGATTGTGTGCAGTCGGCACTACAAGTTACCCGGCATTAATCATTAAGAAGAAACCGATTTTTGTAAGTAAATTATGAGTTTTTTTTCCACCAACTAATAGACAACAAAATTTACAGCTTAAAGCTGCACCGCAGCTAGAAACACAACCACACGTTCTAGAGTTTGCGGGCTGCTAGAAAGAAGTCGGTCTCTGCACGCCGTTGGTTCGTAACATTCTTTAAGAAAAATTGACCTATTGAACCACCATGGAAGATATTGCCGCTGATAACACACCGAATACCCCCGTCACCGTACAGTCGAGTTGCGTCAACTGTGATCGCCCGGATACCGCCGACGACTTCGTGCAGTGTGATACGTGCAATACGTGGTGGCACCAATCGTGTGCTGGTGTTACAGGGTCTGTGGCTGAGCGCCCGTGGAATCGCCGGTTGTGTTTTGTTGAGGCTTTGAGCATACGTACCACGTCATCCTATGCAAGGTCTGCACGGCTAGCGTTGCAGTTCGAAAAGCTGGAAGAGCCGCGTGAAATGGAAAGAAAATTCCTGGAGGAGAAATACAAACTTCTGGAGGCGGAACTTGAGCTGGATGAATCCGCAAGTCAGCGGTCAAGGATGAGTAAACGAGGCAGCATCGTAAAGGTAAGGAAGTGGATCGGAGAGAATGCAGGTCAGGTTGAAGGCGGTTTAGATTCACTTGGGAACAATCAGCCTGATTCCTTGACGCTGTCACCAACAACACTCAACCCAGGCGAAGATGCTGCCTGCACCATCGTATCCGATGTTTCTGTGAACCAGAACGAGCAGGTGTCGAGTCCGTTGAAGCATCCGTCGATATCCGCTCCAGTAAGGCATTTGGCACGAGCATCATCACAACCAACTGGAACATTACCCTCCGTACCGTCTAACCCAGGCGCACCTGGTAACGCAGGCACTGGTAGTGCACTCGCCCGTGTACCTCAGACGAAGCAGCCATTGAAACTGCCAATCCCGGCGGTAAACAAAGGAGCGATTCCCAAGGTATTGCCGAACGTTTTGGAATCGACGCAACTGAATACTGGCAGTGTGCCCGTAGGTAAAAAGGTCCTTTATCCCCCCGTACAACATCCACCAGGTAAGCCAGAACAAACCTTACCCAATAACCAACCAGCCAACCTAGCGTCGAGCACGAAAATCTTCTCCGCTTAATTAAGCAATTTGGGAACATGATCCCGTCCCAACAAATACAAATCCCTCCAAGCAATATTATGCCCATAGCCACAGAGATACCTTGTACGTCTTTCCCACAGTCGAATATCGCTCCGCCATTCGGTAACGTGCCAAACTCTATACCAAACTTGGGAGTTAATGAATATGTCCCCACCCCCTCGCAGTTAGCCGCTCGGCAAGTAATGCCTCGAGATCTGCCCTTGTTCTCGGGCAATCCAGCGGACTGGCCTGTGTTCCTAAGCAGCTTTAAAAACACTACGCTGGCTTGTGGATACACTAGTGCTGAAAATTTATGTCGGCTGCAACGCAGCCTGACAGGCGCTGCCTATGAGGCAGTTCAAAGCCGCCTTCTTCTCCCCGAGTCAGTGCCCAACGTCATGGACACACTGTACTTGCTCTATGGGAGACCCGAGTTGCTTATTCACGCACTACTCGAGAAAGTTCGTTCAGTCCCTGCACCGAAGGCCGATAAACTCGAGACATTAATCGACTTCGGTATGGCAGTCCAGAGCCTCTGCGATCACTTGGAAGCTGCAGGTCAACTTGCGCATTTGTCAAACCCGTCTTTGTTAATGGAACTTGTGGGAAAACTTCCAGCGCTTATGAAGATGGAGTGGGGTACGTACCTCCGAAACTTTCCGGAAGTCAACCTCCAAACGTTTGGGAATTTTATGTCGAATGTGGTGATATCCGCGAGTAAGGTGACAGTGTACAGTGGTATAAGTGTCAAGAGTGAATCCGGAGAAAAATGGAAGCCGAAACATCGAGGAACCATTAACGCACACTCTAGCGAAACGGAGGAGGTGCGACAAAAGGAGACGTTGTGCTACGCATGCAGGAGACTTGGACACCGGTTGCCGGATTGTGGAATGTTTAAGTCACTATCGGTTGAACATCGTTGGAAATGCATCCAGACCAACGGACTGTGCCGAAACTGTCTGTGTAGTCACGGCAGGAGAAGCTGTAAGTGCACGGGTTGCTGCGGAACAAATGGCTGTCAGTATCGCCACCATGCTCTACTCCATGCAGTGAGAACCAGCACTCAAGTAAACCGTCCACCCCATGTGTCATCTGGGGAGAATCACACTCATCGGCAGATGGAGCAGCATGTGTTCTTCCGCATCATTCCGGTGACACTCTTCGGCACAGATACAGTTATCAACACGTTTGCGTTTCTCGACGACGGATCATCATTGACATTGATTGAAGAGAAACTAGCGGAACAACTGGGCGTTGACGGTGAAAACCAACCGCTGTGCTTAATGTGAACGGGCAATGTGACCAGAATGGAAGCGAAATCTCAACAAGTGTCGTTGTCAATATCTGCGCCAGATAGTCAGAGGAGATACGCACTGCAGGATGCACGCACGGTTAAGGAGCTTTCCCTCCCGAAGCAAACGGTCGCTTACGGAGAACTAGAGGAGAGATATCATCATCTGCGGAGACTTCCAGTAGCCAGCTACGTGAATGCTGTGCCTCGGATACTCATTGGCGTGAACAACTTAAACTTGATTGTTCAGTCAAGATGAAAAAAGGAAGTAATGGTGAACCAGTTGCAGCGAAAACAAGATTGGGTTGGTGTGTATATGGAGGACACGGAAGGCAGGATGCGACACAAACGCTCGGCTTTCATTCTTGCAGCTGCACCAGCGATGAAGACCTGCACAACACGGTGAAGGAGTACTTCGCTCTGGAGGACGTCGCCACAAAATCAGCGATGATCCTGGAATCAGAGGAGGAGACGGGACTCTTGTGGAAGATCGATCACGTTTATTTCCCTGACAGTCACTCTATGGCCCTCCGTCGGTTACTGTGTCTTGAGAAGCGAATGGACCGGTGCCCCAAGCTACGAGAGAACCTTCAGCGACAGATAGTGGAGTATGAAGGAAAAGGATACACGCACCGTGCTTCAGAAGCGGAATTGGCAAGCGCAGAGAAAGATCGGATCTGGTACTTCCCGCTAGGAGCGGTGATAAATCCACGCAAACCTGAGAAGGTCCGTCTAATATGGGACGCTGCGGCAAAAGTAGGAGGTGTTGCGTTGAATACTTTCTTACTCAAAGGACCAGATCAGCTTACATCCTTGCCAGCGGTGCTGGCGCGTTTCCGGCAGTTTATGGTGCCAGTTTCGGCAGACATCAAGGAAATGTTTCACCAAATACTTATCCGGCAGACCGACCGCCAGTCACAGCGATTTCTTTGGCGCAAAGATCCTACGAGTCCTCCAGAGATATATGTGATGGATGTGGCAATTTTTGGAGCAACATGTTCTCCGGCATCCGCACAATTTGTCAAAAACGAGAATGCGAAGGAGTTCGAGGAGCAGTATCCACGCGCAGTCGAAGGAATTGTTAAGAACCACTACGTAGACGACTCGCTGGAGAGCTATGCCAGAATAGAGGAAGCAGTTCGCGTTTCTGAAGAGATGCGGATGATTCATGAAAACGGAGGATTCCAGCTGAGAAACTGGCTGTCTAACAGCGAAGAAGTGCTATGTTGCCTCGGTGATATGAAGCCGCCGGTCGACAAGAATATCGGTCCGGATCGCAAGGAGTTCGAACGCATTCTTGGATTGCTGTGGTTGACCAACGAGGACGAACTATGTTTGTCTATGGCGATACAAGAACCTATTCAAAAGCTGATTGACGAGGAAGAACGACCGACGAAAAGACAAGTTTTGAAATGTTTAATGGGATTTTTCGATCCACTAGGTCTATGGAGCGTGTTCCTCGTGCACGGGAAAATTCTGCTACAAGATGTGTGGCGAAGCGGAACTCAGTGGGATGCAAAAATCGATGACGCAACATTCGAACGCTGGAGAAAATGGACAAGCTTGTTTCGGGCTATCGGTGAGGTCCGGATTCCCAGGTGTCATTTCAAGAACGCGAACATCCAGTATTATCAGAGCCTTCAACTACACATTTTCGTTGACGCCAGTGACGCAGCTTACTCAGCAGTGGCGTATTTTAGAATCACTAATCCGAACGGAGTTGTTGAATGTAACCTGGTCACAGCAAAGACAAAGGTGGCCCCACTGAAACCATTATCAATATCTCGATTGGAGCTCCAAGCAGCCGTATTGGGAGTCCGGTTGATGCAGTTCGTCGAAGAAAGCCACACCGTTAAGATCCAACAACGTTTTTTTGTGGAGTGATTTGGCAACGAAGATATAAGCAGTTCGTCGCGTGTCGGATAGGAGAGTTACTGACGGCATCCAACGTTCGAGAATGGCAGTGGGTACCATCCAAACTCAACCCAGCAGATTTGGCAACCAAGTGGGGAAAAGGTCCCTGCCAAGAAGTAGCAGATTTCTGGTTTGAAGGTCCAGAGTTCTTGAAGCATCCGGAAAGCGAATGGCCACGCCAGAAGTTTGTAACGCTGTCTACCGAAGAAGAGTTGCGCCCGTGTCATGCACATCACTACGTATATGTACCCGATATGATCTTCGATTTGGAACGATTCTCTAGTCTGCCTCGGCTAATTAGGTCAGCAGCGTATATTCATCGCTGCATCGACAACCGAACCGAACCGAACGTCACCTGGAAGCGGATGAATTGCAAAAAGGACTACGAACCCTCATTCGCTTGACGCAATGGCAGGCCTACCCGGACGAAATGGCGCTGCTCACGCGCAATCAACCAAGGTCAGCAGAGCAGCACATACCACTAGAAAAATCAAGCAGCCTGTATAAGTTGTCCCCCATGCTGGATGAATTCGGCATACTAAGAATGGATGGGCGTATCGGAGCAGCGCCAAATGTAACGGAAAGTGCAAAATTTCCTATCATTCTCCCGAGAATACACAGGCTCACCTACCTTCTACTCGCTGAATTCCATCGAAGATATCGTCATTGCAACATGGAAACGGTGGTGAATGAAGTTCGCCAAAAATATTACGTGCCGCGGCTGAGAGTCGCAGTGAAGCAAGTAGCAATAGCCTGCCAGTGGTGCAAGATATACAAAGCAGAACCACGTATTCCTCGCATGGCTCCACTTCCAATGGCACGACTTGCTTTGTTTCAAAGACCAGGACTTGATCTCTTTGGACCGCTGCTGGTGAAAGTCGGTAGGATTAACGCGAAGCGGTGGATTGCTGTATTTACCTGCCTCACAATACGTGCTGTCCACGTCGAGGTGGTACACAGTCTTAGCACTGTATCCTGCATTAAGGCCATCCGTAGGTTTGTTGTGCGTCATGGATCACCAGCGACGATCTACTCTGACAATGGAACCAATTTTCGAGGCGCGAACCGACTGTTGCAGGAACATATTGAGCAGCTAGCATCCACCTTTACCAGCACTACAACAAAGTGGAGTTTCATTCCTCCCGGCACACCCTACATGGGTGGAGCCTGGGAGCGCATGGTGCGCTCAATCAAGACTGCTATGGACGTTGCGTACAGCAGTCATGGGAAATTGGACGACGAGACGTTACACTGAAAATTTATTTTCGTAAATAGCTTTCACTCGCTTCGTAATCATGGATTTTGTACTTAGAACAAATGTCTCGTATATTGTATGAAACATTCATATTGCTTTTTATCTTGTGAAATGCTATCATTACACCTTTTTCTATAATGCACGAAATAGATTTCGTGAAGACCAGCCAATCGCTGCTTCGCTGATGTTGCTGCTGGGATGGGCGGGAATAATTTTTTTATCCCAAAATACAAATTGAAGCGGTGTCGAGAGTTATAACTTCATACTCATTATTCAATTATCACCTCACGAGTCGCCATGGCCTAGTGAGATCAACCGAGGATGCAGCATCAGCTCTTTCCAAAATAACAGGATCGAATCCCATGTCAGAAACATTAAAAAAAGACGCTGAACAACTCCACGTGGTTGCGCTTTTTTGTCGAGTTTGTCGAGTCGATAAAGTAGATCTCTCAGTCAGTCAGGCAACCATCAGAGAGACGTTTCTTTTAAATTGGTAGCAAAATATTCGTAGCTCTTTGTATTGTTTTCGTACCATGCACGAATGTTGTTTCTGTGCCAACAAATGCTGTGTGCTTTTGACAGTTGCGCGTGTGCCATTATTTACGAATGTATCTTCATAAACAGAACAAATCACTTTCGTTGCTGAAAACAACGAACAGATTTGTTAGTTCTACCTTCGATTTCGTAATATAAACTAAAATTAACTTTCAGTGTAGTAACGCTAGTAGTAGAAGCAGAAGGAATCGTGAACAGCCAGCCGCTGACGTACCTACCGATCGCTTCTGAAGAAAGCGAAGCTGACTCCGAATCACTTTTTACTCGGCAGTTCGAGTGGAGATCGTCAGCCAGCAGAAGCAGTACTTGACTTAGTTACCGTGTTGCAAGCGTCTTGGGATCAAATTCAACGTCACCTGGAAACATTTTGGAGAAGATGGGTACAAGAGTATCTCCCTAGCCTGACTAAGCGTACGAAGTGGTTCGGAGACGTGAAGCCGATAGCCGCGGGAGACTTGGTGGTGATCATCGACGAATCAACCATGAACAACTGGGAACGAGGCCGGATTCTGGAAGTCATCTGTGGAAGCGATGGGAGGATTCGTCAGGCTATCGTTCAAACTGCGAGGGGGTTGATCCGTAGATCAGTGGCTAAGTTGGCAGTCTTAGAGGTAGATTGCGGAGGTATAACTGGACCAGAAGGCCAGTGTTACGGGGGGAAGGATGTTGGTTCTGGCAGCACTGCTGGGGCAAATACCGATTCGAAGGTCGACTGCTGAAATTGCCTCACCTGTCGACTCAACAGGCCTTGCAACTTGCTGGGCTGTCAAGCTGGCCGAAAGAGCATCGAGACGTCACCGGGACGAGAAATTGCCAGAAATCGCCATTGTTTATTCCAACCTCAGCAAACACGAGTGAAAGATAGTGTAACTTATTGAAAAGTATTGAAAGTCAGTTAAAAGTTAAAAATTGGTTATAACGCCTACCTATTAATTTAAATTTATTATTCCTAAACGTGAATTGATTAATTAAATTATTTGCTACGTTCTGTAAGTACATAAAATCATTAAAATTAAAACATTAAACCTAATTGTAACCTACGAATCCCCTTAGGATTTTGTGCAGTCGGCACTACAAGTTACCCGGCATTAATCATTAAGAAGAAACCGATTTTTGTAAGTAAATTATGAGTTTTTTTTTTCCACCAACTAATAAACAACAAAATTTACAGCTTAAAGCTGCACCGCAGCTAGAAACACAACCACACGTTCTAGAGTTTGCGGGCTGCTAGAAAGAAATCGGTCTCTGCACGCCGTTGGTTCGTAACACAACTTGAAAAAAGAAGAAGACACCGAGTGGTGATAAATCTGACAGCTCCCTTGTTAAAGTATAGGACGAACATTTTAAAATGCTTCTAGAAAATTCAAATGCAATTTTAATTCAAAGCGGTTTGTTGTATGATGTAAGAAAAATTCAAAACTGCACAATAGGCGCATTATTTTAAGTTTATTTTTATTTTGCTGAAAATGTCTTTTTTGAGTACTTTTTGATTTTTCTTACATCATACAACAATCCGCTTTTAATTAGAATTTCATTTGAATTTTGTAGAAGCATTATAAAACTTACGTCCTATACTTTAGCATGGGAGCTGTCAGATTTATCACCACTCGGTGTCTTCTTCTTTTTCCAACCTGGATTCGTCCGATCTGGTCTTGTAGATGGCCAACTTGACTTTATCAACGTTGATCTGAACTCGCGGTGAGAGGTAATACTGACTCTTCTTGAATCTCTTCCTTCCATGCCATTTGTTCTCGCAAATGTTAAGTCCAATCCTGCTAGCTTTCGCCTTATATCTGATGTAAATTTCCGCTATTGTATCAAAGTTGCGTGTAACGATACTAATGTTGTCGACGAAACCAAAAAATTGAACGCACTTCCTGAAAATGGTATGAACTCGTGTCTATCTCCGCTCTTCTGAAAACAGGTTCCGAAGCAATGTTAAACAACAAACACGAAGGAAGCACATCTTGCCAAAATCCTCTATAAGAATTAAAGTGTTTCTCTGAAACTCGGTCAACTCACATCGCACAATCCATCGATGCCTTCACCAATAGTGGCTCATCACCATCAACAGGCAAAACTAAGGAACAGAATTTGAAGTGATGCATTTTATATCAGCATCACACATCAAAAAAGTGATTTGTCAGCACTACTGGGCAAAGATTTCACGGAAGTATATCTGGCATAAAAAAAATCAAAAACCGCATGTTTACAATAGGAGATTCTCAAATATTTTCACGATCACAAAGCAAATAATTCCGCTTCTAAATATAATAAAAACGGCATTGCTGTTGTAATATTGATTGGAACTCGATAACTTTAAACACTTTCGAAAAATAATCTAGGAAATAATCTGTGACAATTAATCAAATGGACCAAAGTGATGAAAAACATTTAAACGTGTGGAAACTCTAGAGTTTTCAAGGAGGCCGATGTAAAAATCCTAGTCCAACTACCAATTAAATCAGCATTCAGCAGGTTATTCTAAATCACAGCACCTTGCATCTTCAGACGAAGGTTTAAATCAATCAACCGTTCCCTTTAATTAACGAGTATTAAGTAGAGTTCTACTACCATCAATCTAATGTATTGGAAAAGTAGGTAGGAAAAACACTCAACGGATAACTAAACGGAGAAGGAACAGAATTCAATATTACCGTTCTATATAAAACGTAGAAGCTAGGACAAAACGAGCACTTCATCATGTACTGTACAAGATGAAAAAGGCATTGAAATGAGTTGAGGTGAGCTTTGCTTTCCCTTGAAACAAATGAACATCGCGGGCTTCGTGGTCAAGCGGTTAGCGGCGTCACCCCTCGTTCTAGCGATTTCCATGAAGTGAGGGTTCGATTCCCGCTCCAGCCTGTAGAACTCTTCGCAAAACGAAAATGTCCATACTGGTCCACTGGTTGTTAGGTTTAGTTGTCCATTGTAATTCACTCTGTGTCAAATGATCAGTCTGTACAACCTCGAGTTGAAGACGGTGTAAATGTCTTTTCAAAGAATTAAAGAATGCCAATAGAAGCATCTCATGACGGTAATAAATTTTGCAATAAATTGATCTCTGCAGCAATTTAAATATTTCCTACTATAATGTGATTTGCAGATATTTTTATGCAGGCACATAACATCACTCAAAGGTCAAAAAACACTAGGTGAATCAAGAAAAATGCATCCGCAAATTTGAAAGGATGCAACTCCCTAGTGTCTTGGAAAGATAGCAACTACTGGTTGTGCAAGATAGCGATGATGGTGTTCGTAAATCTTGGACCGAAAGCACTAACAAATCATCGATAGTTGAGATCTATATAGTATCAGCACGTGACCATACAAGTAACAGGACCCTTATTGGCGGTAACTGATGAAATACAGGTCATAGCGAAAACGTTATGAATCAGGAATAGCAGCAGGACTAGAACACCGGTGGTCAAATCACTGAACTATGAAAGATTAATTGATATAATTCGAAAAAAAATATGAGTTTGTGTTGTAATCGATGCATCATTTTATAAACTTAACGAAGGTGGCAAATGCAGATAATTTCACAAAACGGATATGAACAGTATACAGTAGACAAACGCTGCAACGTACCGCAGCTATTGAAGCGTTTACCCTTTACAACATATTTTGAGTGAGTTATATCCTTTCAATTCCTCGGTTTTCTCGGTGCCTATTACTCACGCACCTTTGAGCATTATTCATGCCAAATAATGTAGTACCCATGTAGAGTGTTGTACGTGTATTGTTTGCAATGGATTGCGTGCGTGCTAACCAAAACAGACAACGGACACTGAACGGCACGACCGCTGCACGGTGGTAACATCAAACCATGGGAACACATTGGTAAGAACACAAGCAAAACGACATTTTATCTTAGAAATGTACAAATCATGGTGAGTTTCAAGACTTTGGCAATCCATGAAACGATACATACTTTGCATTCAAAAAACGTATCTAGATTGAAATTTAAAAAGGGCTGACATGTTCATCGTCTATTTTTTTTAAATCGATATCATACAAAAAACAGAAGATCCACAGAAATGTGACCAAAGGGAGACGTTTAAGAAATCGTATCATATATTGTTGTAAACTGAAACCCCCCGCGTCAAAAGCTAAACTTTATTTTGCAATCAAAACATAACATCTTCTCTTCTGGATTTTAATTAGTTATCAGATTGGGCCGAAGGATTTCAGATTTTTGTGAACCTTCGTTCACTTACACGGTGTTCAATAAGTTCGAATACAAGTTTTCATCATTGCGTAGGTATGCGCCATGTACATATTCTGCATTGGTATTGGTGTCAGCTTTAGCTTCATTCATACGCTACCGAATGTGCGCGGTGTTGACATTCTGTTAGTTGTTGTTTGTTTGTTACGCGCGATGAAAGAGTATCGGGACTTCGTAATTAAGCGTTTTTTGAACGGTGAGCGACCCGGCGATATATTCCGGCTGCTGAAATCGCATGGGGTCAAGCGGAACTTTGTCTACACGACCATCAGGCGATACCGGGAGACGTCCTCGACCAATGACCGTGCGAGATCCGGTCGGCCGCGTTCAGCGAGGACGCCACGGGTCATCAAGATCGTGAGGGAGCGAATTCGGCGCAAAAAGAACCGCTCAATCCGGAAAACGGCTGCAGATCTCAACGTTTCCATTGGAACCGCTCACACCATACTCACCAAGGACCTTGGTTTCAGGCCTTACAAAAAACGTAAGGTCCATGGCGTTTCGGAGGCTACCAGCAAAAAGCGGTTGGATCGAGCTAAGAGGATCCTCTCTCGGCACGCTGGTCAGGAGTTTGTTTTTTCGGACGAGAAACTGTTCGTGCTGCAGCAGCCGCACAATGTGCAAAATGACCGGGTGTGGGCGCCATCGAGGGACAGCATTTCTGAATCCAATATAAACATCCCTCGGTTCCAAAGTGCCGCGTCGGTGATGGTTTGGGGGGCAGTATGCAAACGTGGTAAGCTACCCTTGGTGTTTATTGAAAAAAACGTCAAAATCAACGCGGCGTACTACAAAACTGAGGTTTTGGAAAAGGTTGTTGCCCCCAGTCTCCGAAGCCTCTACGGCGATGAGCACTACGTGTTCCAGCAGGACGGTGCACCAGCCCATACGGCAAATGTGGTTCAAGCCTGGTGTCGGGACAATTTAACCGACTTTCTGGACAAAACTTTGTGGCCTCCCAGCTCCCCGGACTTGAATCCTCTCGACTTTTTTGTTTGGTCCTATATGATGGCGAAGCTGAACGAATACAAGGTCAGCACTTTGGATCATTTCAAGACGGTAATTCTCAAAATCTGGGACGAAATGCCCATGCAGTCCGTGCGTGCCGCCTGCGACGCGTTCGAGAAACGTTTGAAGCTCGTTAAGGAGTACAAAGGGGGGGTCATTCCAAGAGAAATGTTGTAAACGTTCCTTGTAAACATAGCTTTCAATAACATAAATCCAAAAAATAAAAAAACATGTTTTCATTTTTTTAACAAATTTTGAAAGTGTATCCGAACTTATTGAACACCGTGTATATAAATTATGAATATATTTTTGGTTCATATTGAAAAAAAACATGGTGGCCAGTTTCCCCAGAAAACACTTATTTAAATTTTCCGTTTTTCCCGAACATCACTAATTTAAGAAATTCCTAACTCAAGAACACAGCATATCATCGTACCACTTTTTTTCCCCCCGAATTGTTACGAAATTTGAAGGATTGTTATTGGAAAAATTAAACTTAATTAATTACTTGATCATATTTACAAAAAAATATAAACTGAAACTCTCTTCCAAACTATGAATAGCAAACGCGAGCAAATTCCTTTTAACTTCACTAGAGAAAACTTATCCTTTGACAGATAGGCCTACAGTGGCCGAAATTCCTATAAACGTACTCCCATTTTTTAAATTCTGAACCTATTACATAATGCAAGGATTTTCGTTTTATTACTAAAACGTTACTTGCGCTATGACCACACAAAATTAGGTAATTAAATAGGTTTAGGTTGGGTCACAATTTTACTGTGATAGATTATAATAATTATAACAGGAAATTCCTGTAAGCGTGTGACAATGCTACACCTATCGTGCTCGATTTACACAATCAGTAATAAACTGTCATTCTTCTGAGTTGCAGCTGTATGTGTGAGCGTGTGGAACGTAAACAGAACCACAAGAAGCGAAAATTTTGTAAAGTTGTCAAGATGCCGAAAATAAAGTTTCTCGACGAGTCGGAGCGGAAAATAATCTCTGAGTTGAAGGATGTTGGCCTATATTGCAAGTAACCGTGCCATTACAAAACAAATCGGTAGAAGAGAAACGGTTGTGCGAAATTACTTGAAAAAAGGTTAAAATTACGGCATACGGAAGCAGAACAAGGGCAACTCGAAAGTTTAATTGCTCAGCGATCAAAAATTTACTTGATGTCCGCATCACAACAAGGCGTGTTTCGCCAATTCCGTTCCGAGCATATGGTCTATACGAAAAAAGCCACAAAAGAAAATCTTACGAAGCGGCACATTCAGGCGCGTTTGGATTTTGCGGTAAAATACATGTCCTGGAAGTCTGAGTGGAACAACGTTGTGTTTTCGGTGGAAAAGAAACTCAACCTTGATGGACACGATTGCTGTGCGCACTACTGGCACGATCTGCGAAAAAATCCAGAGGTCAATTGAGCAGAAACTTTAGGGGTGGGAGTCTTATGGTATGGGCCGCCTTTTCGAGCAGGGGAAAAACGCCGATTGCGACAATTTCCACCAGAATGAACTCTCAAAACTACGTTGAACTACTGGATAGTGTTTTGATCCCATATACTGATGACGTAAGAGATGAAGAATTCGTCTTTCAATAGATAACGCCGCGAACCAAGTAGGCAAAGTATCAAAACAATGGTGTGCCGAGCGAGATATCACACTTTTGGACTGGCCAGCACGAAGTCCTGGCCTTAATCCCATTGAAAATTTTTGAGGAATCCTGGCCAGACAGTTGTACAGCGGAGGAAGAAGTCTGGAACGGTTCGAGAGCTCCAAGAGGCCGTAAGAGAAGAATGGCGACAGATACCATTGGACATCTAATCTAATCTAATACTGAATGGCGAAAGATACCATTGGAAATGCTACAGAAACTGGTTAATTCGATGCCGAAACGAATTTTTGAAACAATTCTGAATAATGGTAAACAAACAAAGTACTTACTAAAAAAAGATGATTATCATGCTTCAATTTAAGAAGAACAATTGCTCTGCGCTTATAGGAATTTCCCATCCCAAAAAATGTTTTATTTTTTAAGTTAAGTACCTTTGGAACAGAAAAAAAGCTATCTTGTAAAAATAACGCATCTCATGACCTGAACAATTATAACATACGGCATTTAACCTTTGAATCAAAAACAATCAGAAAAATGATCATTCGCTTATAGGAATTTCTAGCACTGTATTTCTACTATGAATTACAGACTTTTTCCTAGTTTTTCAATATGAACATGCTTTCCAACAAAAAAAATTGTGGTAGGAAAAGTGCTAGAAAAAGCCGCAAAAAATCGTTCCTTAACATGGAAAATTTCGAAATATATTTTTTTTTTCTTGATCACTAATTGCTAAGCTGGAGAAATTTGAAATTCTAGTGTTGCTCAAAAATCAACGATCTGTCTCACATTTTCTAATCTGGCCTAATCTAATCTAATACAAACGCCAAACAAAGCCAGTACGAAATGGGATTATGGAAATAATTGGGTAAAATGAAGTCCAACCATATGTTTGTCATAAAGGATTGTATCGAAAATAAACTGGCAACGCTTATGATCTGCTTTCACATACACGCGTAAGACTATCGATATGTGCCTACACTGAACCCAAACTCATCCCAAGATCGTCTGAAAAGTAAATCGATTGCGCCCTTTAACGAAAAGCATTCGAAAATCCGATGATTGTCTTATGGTAAAATTCGTATGACGATCATCCATGTTTCGTATCACAATCAACCAAATTTAATATGATGTTTGTTTCGAAACTGTGTAGCTCATTAACGATTTAGGAATGATTTTAAAAAAATCAACGGCATAAATTGTTTGACATTTCACTTCCTCAACCGTTCAGCAAGGATTGCGACGGGAGCACAAAAAGTGATGGAGTCGGGAGATATTTTTCTATAACTCCGTTTGAAGCGATCGGGTTCCATTCTTTATTCGTGATAGTATCAGTTCTAATAACGACTGATAGGTTTTGACCGAATGATGTAAAATGGAATGTTTTTTATCCTCATTTCAAATGATTTGCGTTATAGGGCTTTTCCAATGCAATACACGTTCCACTTTAAGATGACGAGTTTTCATACGGCGTGCATTCGTATTTGAACGGAACGTCGGAATGGTGAAAAGAATCAAGGAGCACAACAACTTGACGACTTACACCGTGTCCAATATATTCTCATACACTATGTTAATTCAAACGCTTTTAGGTTATGTCCGATTGTTTCAATTCGGTGTTTATCTTTTACCAGTGATGAAGGAGTTTCTTGCTGTGGTGATAAAAAAAAAGTGTTTGAAAGGTGAGCGCCCGGGCGCTATTTTCAGAAATTTGAAAAACCTCGGAGTAAAGCGGGATTTTGTGTACCGAACCATCCGAAGGTACCGTGACACTGCTCGTTGGATGACCGGAAGAGATCCGGTCGTACTCCTACGGTGCGGACTGCACGAGTTGTTAAAGTGGTCAGGGAACGGATTAGACAACAATTACAGCGCTCTGTACGTAAAATGGCCGCAGATCTGAATGTTTCGAGATCGTCATTCCAAGCAGAAACGACTTGAAATAGCAAGTCTGCTTTTGTCGCGGCACGGTGGGGAAAAATTTATCTTTTCCGACGAAAAGTTATTCGTCTTGCAATAATCCCACAATGTCCAGAACGACAGATTGTGGGCTCTCTCTTCGAGAACTGTTCCAGAGAGTAATAGGCATATTCCACGGTTCCAAAGTGCTGCGTCAGTGATGGTTTGGGGAGGAATTTGCAAGCGAGGCAAATTACCACTGGTTTTCATCGAAAAAGGCGTTAAAGTGAATGCCGTATATTATAAAACGGAAGTTTTGGAGAAAGTTGTCAAGCCATATGTACAAGAGGTGTTTGGAGATGATCACTATGTGTTTCAGCAGGATGGAGCGCCATCGCATACTGCAAATCTCGTTCAGGGCTGGTGCCGAGAAAATTTGACCGACTTTTTGGACAAGAATGAATGGCCTCCCAGTTCACCAGATCTGAATCCCTTGGATTATTTCGTATGGTCATACATGCTGGCGAAGGTTAATGACAACAGGGCGTCTAATATGAACCAATTCAACACCGTAATCAAACGAATTTGAGACGAAATGCCGATGGAAGTCGTGCGTGCCGCCTGTGACGGTTTCGAAAAACGTCTGTAGCTGGTCAAGAAAGTTAATGACGGTGTTATTCCAAAAAATATGCTGTAGTTGATCAGTACTATATTGCAATATAATGGGTAAAGTTATCAATCAAATCAAATGAGAATATATTGAACACGGTGTATAAGAAGCATAAAATAGGGAAACAAAGTGCTGAGCAAAAATCCACACTGAAAATTTATTTTGGTAAATAAGCTTTCACTCATTTCGTAAACATAGATTTTGTAAATAGAAAAAATGTCTCGTAAATTGTATGAAACAGTCATATTGCTTGTCATCTAACAAAATGATATCATTACACCTTTTTGTACAATGCACACAATTAATTTCGTGAAGACCAGCCAATCGCTGCTTCTCTTCGATCGTACTCATAAATGTTGCTGTTCCTGCTGGTATGGCGGGAATCATTAATTTATTCCAAAATAGAAATGAAAGCGCTGTCGAGTGTTAGAACCTCATGCACAATAATCAAGTAACTTCTCACGAGTCAACATGGTTTAGTGAGATCAACCACGGACTCAATAACAGCTCTTCCTAAAAATATAGGATCGAACCCCATGTCAAAAGCAATAAAAAACGCTGGACTCCTCGTGGTTGCCCTTTTTTTTTCAATTATATTTTGAGCCGATAAAGTAGATCTGTCAGTCGTTCATGTAACCACCAGAGAGACGTTTTTTTTTATTGATAACAAATTACTCGTAGCTCTTTGTATTGTTTTCGTAGAATGGACGAATGTTCTTTCTGTGTCAACAAATGCTTAGTGCTTTTGACAGTTGCGCGTGTGGAATTAAATACAAAGGTAGCTTCTTAAAAAGTACAAATCAGTTTCGTTGCAGAAAACAACGAATAGATTTGTTAGTCCTACCTTCGATTTCGTAATATAAACGAAAATTAACTTTCTGTGCAGGGCTAAAACTAAACACTTTCACCACTTGTTTCTCATCTTGTTTGTTGCTTGTTCCTTTTTTCGACTGCTTGGTTGGCTTCCTCCGAACCGTTTTGTTTTGAAGAAAATTGGTGGTGGTGGTGGGGGCCGTTTGTTGGGGTTTTTTCTTCTTTGGGCTTTTTTGTTTTTTGGTTTTCTCATTATTTTTTTTGTTTGTTCTTATTTTTGTTTTTTGGGTGCATTTCCTGAGTTTTTATTTGAGGGTGTTGGTTGCAATGTATTTTTTTTGTTTTGTTGTTTTTTTGTTGGGGGGGAGGGCTGCAAAATGGTGAGTAGACAACTGGGATGGAGCGTGCGTCCCCGCAACATAGCACTGGTCCTCACAAGTTCCTACCTCATGCTTCCACGGGTCAAGAGATGACAAAGACCGCCAGCTAAGGGTTGCGTACTTAGCTGGTAGTGCAGCCTGGGCACTGTTGTCCTTCTGACTTCAGCTAGATTGAGGAGGTGCGTTCCGAGCGTCTGTCCACCAAGGAGGTGCAGCTCAAACAGCGTCTGTCCTGGAATCCAACGGCTTAGGAAGCAGTCCCACCAACGCGATGTAGGAAGGTAGCATGCTGAAATCTTACCCTACCACAAAAAATGGAAGTATTCTTTATACGGTGTATAATTTCAGATCATCTATGGAATTCCCAAGTGTTGTTTAATAATTTTAATTTTTTTCTTTCCTTCGTGGCAATGATAATGCAAGAGCGTCTACAACTGCAGCTGGACATCAGTCTACAGACATGCAGACAGTACAAATATAATTGTTACTATTATTTTATATTATAACATCCCTTCACAATATTTTTAAAGCTATTTTCAGGTTCGCATCTATGCATCGTCGTAAGTTTTAGCCCACCTAACCAACGATATGTATTTGAAAAGATAGGATGGTTTTTAATGTTTTTTTTTAGAAAGGATCATATGACAAATTCTACTAAATAAAATTTCCAAAAAAGTTTAATAATTCAAAAACTAAAATTGTTTATGATCTCTCATTTTCTATTGCACCGATATAAAGAATTATTTATGGGCCCAGTAGAAAGCAAAAGTTATCGGAGAATTCAAATTTCATTTTTCTTTTTCTCTCTCTGGTTTTTTTTTTCTTTTTTGTAGATTTATTAAGCTTCCGTTTGTGGGCAGTAATCATAATCAAATGAAATTTATTTCGGCTAATTGTTTGCTTAAATTTTCTTTGCTATTCTGCTTGGCTGCCCGGTGATCAACTTTCCTTCATTATAACACTTTGGAAATTTTTGCCATTTCAGAGTTTCAATCATCTAACATCACAGCAGAAGAGACAAATAGTTGCATTTAATTTTTGTGTGTCTACTATTACAACATCGTATTATTTTCATCATATCATCAATATATATAAGTATAATCATATTAAAAATATTTACTAAAAGATTAATAATAATAATTAAATTTCATTTGCTTCAAGGTAACAAGGAAATAGATTTCAGATAGTACAGATATTTTATTTCATAGTATCTAAAGGTGTTTTTCTATGAATTAAAATTATTGAATTTTATTAAAATTAATAAATGCTCTTCAATTCTGCTGATTGTGTATATCTATATGTCATGAATACATACATATTTTTTTGATTCATGTATAATTAAATGGTTTATGTTTTATTTAATTGCAATGACATTCCAGAGTTATATTCATCTACCACTGATTGAGCTGCAAAGATGCACCAAGCTGCATATGATTATCATATGCCTATTATTACTATTTTAACTATTTCATCATATTATTTTATTTATAACCATATTTAAATTACAGGATGACGAATTCCAACCATGGCTTATTTTAATTAAATATTATAGTATATTTCATTGCTCTGTTACATACTGCATATATTGCATATTATGACATATTATGTACATTATATATAATAAATACTGGGTTGGGAGGAAGCATCAGGGTATCATTCAAGCTGAAATTGGACGATGGTTTGATTGACTGCCTGAGTCTAGGAGGGAACGAGCATTATCATTTTCTTTATCCTACCGATTCGATTGTGATGCTGCGAATTCTACTCCAACAGTTTCAGTGAGAGTGACGCGCCCTTCTTAACAAGCCATCCTGTAGAAAGCTTAATAAGTATTGCGAATTGGGTTATTCGAATTGTTGGATCGTATCGTTGGAAGGAGATTCTTAATTTCCCGTGGATTTCGCGTGAGTGTCTCTGCTTACGGGTCCACCCCTCCGTTTTTGGCCCTTCATACAGCGATATTGTGAATTCAGATCGGTGGCTCAATTTGATCTTGCTATTAAGTGGAGCTGCATCCAAGCCAAGGGCTTGAAGGGATGGTGGCTACCATACATACATACATACAGTATGATTTTGTTTGGCAAGTACAATCATACCCTATGCCCAGGGAGTCGAGAAATTTTCCTTTACGGAAAATTCCTTACCAAACCGGGAATCGAACCCAGCCACCTTCAGCATGCAGTTGCTTTGTAGCTGCGCCTTTACCGACTGAGCTAAAGGAGGACTCATTGTATGTTGCATCACCCCGACCGAATTTGCGATTGTTTTCTGTGAACGATTAAGATTTTCTAACCACTTGTCCAAAATAATATTTCGCAACTCCTGTTTTCGAAACGCCATTTTCAAAACTTCAATTTAAAAGTAAAAAATATGCACGTTGACGCAAAGCCGAAGAGATCCACTGACAGCTAAACCATACACTGAAAGAAATTCTTACGCTGACTCAGATCACTGACACGACAAAATTCCAAAAAATATTTCCGGACACGCTGTAAAAGAGTGACAAGCGGCCTGCTGCTAATATCACGCAATCACGTTACTGAGCGCAACCTCCCAAATGCTATGCCGCCGCCTGTCACCAATTGCAAAGAAGTTCGTGGGATGATACTGTCCCGGCATTCATGGGTGCTCGTGGTAAGGTAAGTCATGAATAATGATTTACTAACGGGTTTTTCATGGTCAAGTGGTTAGCGGCCTCCCCCGTCGTTGAGGAGAATAGTGGTTAGCATTAATATTTCTAACACCAAAATCACAAGTTCAAATGTAAGGCCCTCAAAAGTTCAAAAATGTATTTTAAAATTCAGCACCAACATTTCAAAAGAGCCAATCCGCTTTTGTAATAAAAATGGTTCTCGTCGTCAATGTTCTCTAGCATAAGTGTGTTACCTTACAAACAACTAAAATAAAATTCTGAAAAAGGCCAAACATTTCACGCTTGATCAAACAGTTTAGTTTTAGGTTCAGACGTTAACTAATAAAAACCCTGTTATTAATAAACTCGATTAATAGCGTGTGCTATCTTTTGTGGTTTATATTTCGAATAACATGAACTACAAGCGTTTCGTCTGATTTGCTTTAATTGACAAAAATACGTTATTTCAAATGGACCCAAAAATATGATGCTGATAGCTATGATAAAATAAAGGAAAAAAAGAGTGATTTCACTGCTTAGTGCTAATAACCTTTTCCTGTTTTCCAACCGATTCTAACAATTTCAACCGAATTGTACTCATTATTCCGACAGTCCCTGTTGTCATTCATGTGTCGAAAGATTTAAAACCTAGAAAATGCAAGTTTCACCGGTATGAGATCAGAACCGAATTACCATATGTGGCTCTTGCTTGAATGCAGATAGTCATAAATGTTCAAACTTGCGCTTCTACGCCTAGAATAAGATAATAAACCTGCTGAGAAAGTTGAAGATATAATACATTTTCTTGGCGGCATGAAATGAAATGATTGGCCAAACCGTGAGAAGAGCAGATAAATGTGTAGAACTTTCCGCACTAGATTTTGGCATAGGTATGTGCTTTTCGAAATCACTTGAAGTGGGTTTTGCACTACTTTAGACAATCTTCGTTCGCACATAAATTTCAATCCCTAAGCCTGATGTTAAATGATGTTAATAAATTCTACGGTTGGGCAAATGATTTTCATTTGACTTTGTTTAATTTTCTGTAATCAGCCAGCAGCGTTCAGTTGTATGATTTACGGATGTAGCACGTAAAATATGAAGAAAAAGAAGAATAAATTGCGAAGGGATTTTCATAACTTTGAAAGTAGCATATGTTAATCAGTCGAGTTATTAGAGGATATAAATGTCTTTGTTATTAAACTATCTGAAATCTGATTACAGAAGTGTATTTGCTTTTGACGAACTGCCATCCCCGATCAAAGACCACTGCTATTTATCAAACAACCTGCATTCTTATTTATCATGAAGCTTTGTATAAGCAGTCTGCAGTGCCCAATGCATTTAAGAAGTTTATAAAAAGCATAAGATATAAATTAAGACTCCATATGAGCTTCCTGATTTTAAACAACCATCTTACCTCATTGGAGTACTTTCATTCTTGCACAACACTGTCAAAGTTTCGTGTAAAAAAAGTATTTTCTTAACACCTACAAATATAAATATGAATAAAAACTTCACCCTCACACAATATATCATTGCTGTTTTTTGTAACATAACAATGATTTGCTATCAGAACGTAGTACAATAAAATTGCTAATATTTCCCATCAAAACTAGATTGACTGTGGGGACTATGTAGCCTGAGTGATAAATGATCTGGCATCCATAAAAAAATCATTGCTCCATGTTAAACATGGATCACGTACAAAGGCAGGCTCGATTTAGGCAAAAGAAATTTATTATTTACATGCCGTTGCGCTCACTTGGGTTATAGTCCCAAAACGTATGCTTCATATGCATATAACTCAGCCCCAAATCAAATTTCTAAAACCAATTCTATTCTCCCGAGAGAAATTTATATGAGCTATGAAAAAGGCATATGAAAATTAAACCGAGGAGAAAACTCATTCAAGCAATTGATATAATTTATCATTTAATTTGCATTGATTGACACTGGATTATGGACCTACTCAAATAAAGAGCCTACCTACATACGAGAGACTTCTTGCAATTGATGTGATTTCTACGAATGGCAAACTTAAATAACATTTGCTGAATGAAATAAAATAACCATACTGAGCAGTGTCATTTGTCTGGTTCCAGTGAACACCATAAATAAAAAATAATAAGCCATTAAGCAGATGTTATCAGCAAATCTCGAGCTGCTCAGCCGAAAGAAAATGACGAACCGACACGGTAAAATGCCAGCTAAGCATCAAAGGTGTAGATTTTCCGCGATGATGTGGAAAACAAGCATTTTGACTCCTACATGTCCGGTGATTCTCATGTTGATGGTAGCGACTGAGGATGTTTACTCAGTGTAACGAGTGAAATTAACATTCCCAGTAATATATTTTGTTAACATAGCCTTGTAAAACCCACTAGTATCAATCCAAACTAATCGTCGCTTCGACGGAATACCTACTGGATTATATGGGCCTTCGGATGAATGTGCACATTTGCCCGCCTATCAGCATCATAATGGCTTCGTTTTTTAAAAATAACTCGGCGCCTCCTTTAGCTCAGCCAGTAAAGGCATAGTTACGAAGCAACACCATGCTGTAGGTGGCTGGGATCGATTTTTTTAAATTTATTTATTTTTTATTTTCAAATTGTCTTGTGAAATTATGCGTTTACTCTAACGAATCAAACTCAAAAAGCCGGCGTCGGTGGTGTAGTGGTAAGCTTGACTGCTACTTGGCACCCCAGTCGGTCTGGGTTCGATCCCAGTCGACGTCGGTGGTTTTTCTGAGGCGAAAAAATCTGATCACGTCTTCCTTCGGAAGGGAAGTAAAGCCGTTGGTCCCGGCTCATATTCATGAGTCGTTAGGTAGGGTCTAGGTGGTGGAGTCGTCTTCCTGGCGTCGGTGATTGTCACCATGTGAGGAAATAGGCCGACGTAAAATAAAGAAGACAAACTCAAAATGGTGTGCCTTAAATAACATAATTAAATTTTACGAAGATTATTACTTACGATAAACCTAAATGATGTGACAATGTTACAACCACGAGTAGACCCAATATGGTGCTTCTAGACCGACGTTACATCCATATCGATCGAAATTTTTCATCTCTAGAAAGTAAGTTGTTTCCCCTTTTTGTGGTTCAGAACAGCAAACATCTTATTAAACTTATCTATACCAACGTGTTACTAGTTGAATATTGTTTCGAGCTCAATTGCTTTATGATTTATGAATAAAAATGTAATCCACCGCTGCTTATTAGGCTGAGTCAAAGGACACATACCCTGTCATCGTTATTATCATAAACTAGAAGCATGTTCATCCAATGACACTAGCATCCAATGGCTGCAGAGCATCATTAGATAGCTCTAAGTCAAGTATTTACTCGTACAATCGTGTGAATCGTGTGCGTTCATATTAGGAAAGTTTCGGTTTGCTGAACTAACTACTTATTTGGAAATCGTTATCTTTTGGAATAGTATGAATCAAAGCAAGCATTTTTACCCACGTCTTTTAACATCCATACCACCACACGCCCACTGAGAGTAACCCGAAATTGAGTTAAATTTGGCTAAAAGTTCTATGTTGGGAGTTGTTGAGGCTGTGTTCCATTTGGTGAATGTTTACTTAAACTTGACATTTCGAAAACGCATTAAAAGGTTTGAAAATCCCTCAGTTTATGATCGGCTGGTTTTTGAAAATGTGATTCTCTAGACTGATTTCTTTTCAGTTAGGAATAAGTCTGATAAAGTAGCAGGCTTAATTGAAAAAAAAACTGAAAAATATTAACTCTCAAGTCGGAGCATATCCTTAGTATGTTATTATTATTATTATTATTACTGAGCGGATCTCGTCTTTCTTTTATGTGCTTCTCACAGTGACTGTGTATAAGTATGTTATTATCGTATAGTGCATTTTATTGCCTGGATGAACTTGTGAATCTACTGCTGTTGGCTGTAGCTGAGTATGCAACCTTGAATATCTACGGCACTTCTGAAAACAGGAAAACCAACTATCAAAAATCGATTTTACTCTATACGTTTTACACAGTACCGAGTATCGAAGGCACTGAATGGTAGTCGCAAAATGATGTGATAAAATGTGCACTACCATCGAATTTATGAATAACGTACAGAACGAATATAAAATTGATTTCTCGTGATGGGGTTTTACCGGTTCACAGTTTTCTGCTTTAACGCCATATGATCGAATAATTTACAAAGTGACTGTGTCTACGTGTATCTTCTATGAAACCGTTTGAATAGGTATGGTAAACATAACAAAATATGTCCATTGAATGGCTATACAGAAGCATTGAACAGTAGGGGTATTATGGGCATAATGAACACCATATGTTTTACCAAAAACATACAGTTTACAATAAGATTGTGAATGTAAATCGTATCAAAAATACTATTTATCAATGCCCTAACTACAATTTGTTTCTAATTATCAAAATATAACGGAAATGAAGTCTTGTTCGATTGAAATTATTATAAAATGCTGGCATATTTACTAAACAAGGTTTTATGAAATTTGTATTATAATTTTGAACCATATTTGTTTTGGCTAAGATTTTCTGCAATTTTATGCATATTCGCCACACATTGAATTACATTGAGAGTTATCATTAATGATAAAAACGCGTTTTAATTATTATGGTTGATAAAGGATCAAAACGAGTGTACCACCTAATCTGAACCAAACTTGCCGCCTTGTCATTAACTTGTTTTTTACTTACGGCAGTTATAACAAAGAGGGTAATACAACTTACCTTAAAAGACCCACAGGGGCTGCTTGCTCTGTCGTCTCGAGAGTTACGTTGGCCCACGCCGTCGCTAACTGGATTGAGCGTTGTCGCTGGGGTTGAGGTTAGTACGGAGGGTTTGGACTTCCTTCGGGATTACGATTCCGACACTCGCGGAAGAGGTTTTTTGGTCGGGGCACACTTTTCGGGTTTTTTCTTTAGAAAATCGCACTAGCGGGGCCGTTCTGGCGGCCGGTTCAGGACCGGTATCCACGGCCACACGCTAGTAGCACGAAGGAGGCACAACTTCACTCCTTCGGCTACCACACGACCGTCGGACACGCGCGAACCACCGATCCCACGCGGTCGAGACACACTATCTATCGGAGGGGATTGGGGACCGTTTCGACGGCAATTGACACTGGCGCCGCGTCAACCCAACCAGCACATTGTCAATTTAATTTTTCCTTTAAAAAAGTAATTATGTTTCTGACTCTAACGCATTCATACATATAGTGCTATGGTAAGTAAATGGAGTTGCGCAAATACTTTGTATTATAAAAGTTTTTTGATATAATAAAAATTGGCATCTCATAAGGTACCCATTATGCCCCTAATATTCATAAAACGCGGCACAATAAAGAAGGATACTATTGCTGTGTGCTCCTAAACATTTGTCCCTAGTTTCAAAGGTTAGTTATAACCAATTCAGCTGCATGATTTTTATTTGTTTTGCTGAAACCAAAAGCATTCCATCTATATAGTCCATTTTTGTAACACTTACTGATTTCTGATCATATTTTATCAGCTCACTTACACAGAATCCCCGTGATGAATAGGTGTACCTACGTTATGAAGTTCTTAAAGCCTGTCTACGTTAATTTTTGGACCCCAAAATAATAGCAGCAAAAAGATTTACACATAATTCAACAAAACCGATTGTTTATTTTACTATAATAGAGTTAGATCTACATTAGAAACAGTTGATTAAGATGTTAATCCTTCTTTCTGTGAAATTTTCGGGCTTTCTGTGGTATACCCGCCATCAGGTTCCGTACGGTATCCCCAGATACGCCCACCGTGACGATTCCCCATCTTCTCTTAAAATCATCGGTACCATTTGTTTCGAAGAGTTTCCGCTTAGGTAGGGCCCAGTACTTCTCTATTGGGCGAAGCTTTGGATATTTTGGTGGATTGGCTGTTTTAGGCACGCATTTGACCTCTTGTACCTTATACCATTCCAGGACGGATTTCACATAGTGACAAGAGGCTAAATCAAGTCAAAACAGAGCTGGAGAGTCGTGGCTTCTGATAAACAGTAGCAACCGCTTTTGCAGACATTCTTTCTCATACAAATCCTTATTGATAGTGCCGGTAGGGACAAAACTTTTAGATTTTCGACCACAACTACATATGGCCTGCCAAATCAAATACTCCTTCGGAAATTTGGACACCTTATTTGTCCGGAAATGCTCGGCAACTGCGTTCCGTTGCATTGCGGTATTAAAAGCCAGACACGGACGCTGTTTAAAGTCTTCGAGTACGTATGTTTCGTCGTCCATTATGATACAAGAAAATGTTTGCAAAAAATGGGTGTAAAGCTCCTTAGCACGACTTTTTGCAGTAAAATTTTGCTTGTCATCACGGTTGGGTGCCTTTTTCACTTTGTACGCCTTCAGTCCTTGCCTCTGCTTCACTTTTTGTACGTGTTATTTTGACTTCCCAACTTTGCGAGCCACCTTCTTGTCCATTTGTCGAGAGCATACTTTTCGACTTGTTCCACTTCCAACCTTCTGATCCACAGTCAAGAGCTGGTCTAATGATTTGCAAACACAAAACACGGAACTTTTCGGTAGTTTGAGTTTCTTGGCAAGATCGCGTACCGATAAATTCGGATTTTGCTGCCGTTCGTAAAAAAAGCGTTTGCGCATTTCCACTTGATTCGACGGTATTTTACTGAATGTAACAAGAATGTTAACATGTTGTACCACGAAATAAAGGGGAGAATTTCAGCTGTCATATAAGTGAAACGTTTCAGTGATCCGTGAAATAATTCACATCTACACTGTTTTCTTTCAGTGTCTGAAATTTAATATTGACACAATATTTCCGGGTCCTCCCTTAGCTCAGTCGGTAAAGGCGCAGCTACAAAGCAACATCATGCTGGAGGTGGCTGGGTTCGATTCCCGGTCTGGTCTAGGAATTTTTCGTAAAGGAAAATTTCTCGACTCCCTGGGCATAGCGTATGATTGTACTTGCCACACAATCATACTAATGCAAAAATTGTACTTGGCATCGAAAGCTTTCAATTAATAACTGTGGAAGTGCATTTAGAACACTAAGTTGAGAGCAAGCAATAAGCTAATTGTGAAAGCAATAAGCTTGAAATGCTAAAGAAGATAAACAATATTTCCGAACTGCCTTTCTCAAAATTTCTTGAAAACGTCCTCAAATGGTTGAGAACCTACGTCTCGATCTTCCTGTATGCTTATTCTTGTTCCAATGTCTCTTCATCACCAAACTTGTTCTGAGCTAAGCTGCCTCTCAAAATGATTTAGCTAAGCGATAGGCATCGGAGTTACAGTGTAACATTTATTCAAGTTGGATTGAAATTTTCACCAGAACGACTGTTTTGTTCAGTATATGCATCTGGTCTTTAATAATGGTCAAAGATGTGGTAGTATGAAATAAACATCAGCTTAAGCTTTTTCCTCAAAATTGTAACAGGATGTACAGTCTACCAGGTGCACATAAGCAAGTCCGGGCACACATAAACAGCTGCACCTTTTGATCTAAAGCACCAAACGTTCTAAAGTTTTCACAAAAAAGCTCATCAATTAAATAGTGACGCAGGGAAAAATTAAGTTTCAATATGAATATTAAATCAAAATTCTAATAAGGTCATAAAAAGGCTGTCTTAAAAAATTGGTCCAGCAATAAAACCATCGATTGCTCATTGTTTTAGTGGAATATGAAAATGAAACAATGTTAGACAAAATCGGGTGTATGATTTGAGGTGGAAATGCGCTTGCAAATTTCACCTCAAATCATGACGCCACACTTTGGAACCATGGAATGGTCCTGTCGCTATGTAGCACATGTTTTGAAGTGGAAGCCAAGATCCTGTCTTTCTCCACGTTGTGGAGGACAAGTAGTTTTTCGTCGGAAAAAACGGACTCCGCTCCAGTGTGCCACTTAGAGCAAAACTTGCTCTTCCGAGCCTTTTCTTCTCTGGAGGCTCAAAAACTCCATGAACTTATCGTTTTTTGAATACCTGTCCCAAATCTAGTTTCAAAATTTTGTGTAAGGACGATTTCGAAACATTCAGATCGGTAGCTATTTTCTTTATTGACCGTTGAGATTTTTGCCGGATCCGTTCCTTGGTTGACCAGATCTCCCCCAGTTATCCAATGAGGGAGTGTTTCGGTACCTTCTGAAGGTTTTATAATCGATAAAAAAGCAATAATAAAAAAAGCAATGCCTATACAGCAAAACTTCATGTTTATTTACATTGCTCTTTTGGTATCCCTGATTAACGGTTCGATTGGCACATCTTGCTTCATACTCTGCGTGTCTCTTAATATAAACAACGTTTTTAATTCTTTTGATCACTGCAACCGCTATGTTTGACTCTACAATGTGTTTCACAATAGGTGTCACATTTTTTCAGTCTTGGTTTATTTAAGATGGGTAGTTTTAACAGCGAAATTAATTATACCCGTTTTGAGTGTATTCAGCTTATAGCTGAAGATAAATAAGCGATTGCGTTTGTTTATATTTATCAGTTACCATGGAAGCCATACGGGAGCAAGTTTTAAAATTACATCTGCAAAAACTTAGACCGTGTCAGATATTCAATAGCCTTAAGCATTTCGGATTGAGTAAGCGCTTTGTTTTTCGTACCTTGAAACGGTTCAAGGAACCTGGAAATATCCATATTCAACACAAAAGAGGTGCCAGACGAACTGCCAGATCGAAGAAAAATATCAAATGAGTGAGGGAGCGAATAAGACGTAATCCGGCCGTATCTGGCCGTAAATTGAGCAAAAAATTTTAAATGTCCCCTGCTTCAACGAACAGGCTCCTCAGACATGATCTGGAATACAAGCCGTACAAGAAACAACGGGTTCACGGGTTGACGGAGCGTCAAAAGCAAGCCAGGCTCCGAAGAATCAGAAATCTTTTGGTTCGGCACGGTGACTGCGAGATTTTATTTTCGGATGAAAAGCTCTTCCTCCTTCAGGACAGTAATAATCAACAAAATGATCATGTGTATGGCAAATGTCTTGCCAATATTCCAAGAGATAAACTAGCTGTAGAACGCTATCAGAATGTTTCGAAAATCATGGTACGGAGCGCCGTTTCACGAATAGGAAAACTTCCTCTTCTTTTCTTAGAACCAAACGTAACACTGAATATTACATCAAGAAGGCTTTGAAGAACCATTTGCTTCCTCATGCTTCAACGCTGTATGGGAATACACCATAGTGTATCCAACAGGACTCAGCTCCAGCTCACAAGGCAAAAAAGACACAAGCTTGGTGTGCGGAAAATTTGCCCGATTTCATCACAAGCAAAGAATGGCCTACATCTTCACCGGTCTCAACCCACTTGACTACTTTGTTTGGGGTTATATGCTTCAACATATAGGCCCTACGAAAGAGCTTACTTTAGATCGTTAGAAACATTTGGTTGATATTTGGGACCAAATTCCACAGAAAATCGTGCCAGCTGCGATTGGTTTACAAAGCGTTTGCGCAAAGTTATCAAGGAAAAGGGGTGAGAGATTCGAATTGAATTAATAGAGTTTATTTCTATAATTTAAATCTTTCAAATGAAAAATAAATGCTATGGTTTGGTTGATTTGTTTTGCTGCAATCCCATTTTTTTTAGTGACACCTATTGTGAGACACCCTGTACAATCGACAACCAATCGGGTTTGAGCTCGATATGAATAAGAAGGAAAATTCAGATCTTAACTTCCAATATAAATCTGCTTTTTCTTAACACTTTTTAATGTTTATAAGCAAAATCGCGATTCACACCAGGTATTTCAGATCTCTGAAAATGACACCCGAACGTTCATACTTCAAACACTTCTAATCACCTCGTCACGAAAGTCAAGGCAACAAGGCAAATAAACTTAAGAATTTCATAAGGCAACCTCATGAACGATGCTTTGTAATTTCAAAAGCGTGACTTATGAAAGAAGTTTGTTTTACACGACGTTGTTCTCTTATGCCTTGAGCCTTTTCTATTAACAAGCGTTGATATAGACTGGTGGTCAAGCCTTTGGACCCATAATCTTGACGTTCAAAGTTCAATTCCAGGTTGTTCCATATTTTTATTTTTTTCAGCATCATTATATTTCATAAAGTAAATTTATGAAATTCATAATGATTTCTCCGCGAAAGAAAACCACTGAATGTAAACAAGCAAACATGGCACGTCATTTGCTCAACCCAAGAAAATTACACCAATGCATACGCAATATCTGTGGCATAGTAAGTTGACCACATCGAAAAAAAAGTGTATGAGACTATATTGGACACGGTGTAAGCGTTTCAGGTGCATATTTTAAAATTCTGTAACTAGAATACAGAGTTGTTCTTTTTGCGTTCAATTTTAAAACAATTTTCAGGCAAATTTGTTTGCATTATTTTATGTATTGTGTGTTTGAAAGGCCAGGTCACGTTAAATTTACGGAGCTGATGTTTCACTGTTTTTGGTAACATGCAAGACTTTTTTTTTCCTCTGTTCGGGACATAAACCACTGCGACCAGTAATTTGATCTATTGTAGTATATCCCATATCCTTTGTTTAGTGCATGTCAAGTAAACTTCATCATTATTCAGAAATGAGGAAGTATTCGGTGTTTTTTTACAGTTGTCTTTGTTTGTTTTGTTGGCTATAAATCTAGTTTTTTTGAAAGTTTCCGCTGTTTAAACCCTTTGTGAGTGACAGCACTCTTCAAAGACGCGCCCCTTTATCAGTTAAAACCGGATTCATTGCAAACAAAACAAACAATGACTCCAATACTGACCATGCATCAGAATCCTAGTCCTAGCCACTTCAAACTATAGAACATCAAATAGAAAATTAGAATTCGCATAAATAAAGACTAATCATGTTTTCCTTATTCCAAGCTCATCCTCGGTGGGTCAATCCGAGTATTGTCGCTCTTCACAAGACATAAAATGTAATAAGGACTAATATACATTCCTTTGACGACAAAAACAAATATGTTACCTAGTTTGAATTAATTCGGACTAAAGTTCGGTGGTAGATCTGATACCCCGTAACGCACCACGAAAAGGTGATTTACCAGCGTTACGGGTCAACATGCAAGACTTAATACTACGTTTAGTAAAACTTGGACGGTTTCTCACGGTTTACTATAGGTTAAAATGAGTGACATTTTATGGGGATGCATTAGACAAGGAACTTAGGAAAGGTACCTTAGAGTCTCGTCAGAGGGTTGTCCGCAGCATTGTAACGTTGTTTGTTTGCTTTTGGTGTTTGAGTGACGATGAGACTCCTCAAGATGTCGGAACAAAACAAACACAAACTAATAATAAAGATAAAACTCTTATTCTAGGCATATGAAGAATCCATAGAAGCATAAGACCCATCAGTGAAAAACCATTTTTTTAATGAATTGATTAGCTTTACTTTTCAGTAAAAATACGTGGGATTGTAAAAGAAGATGCTTATTTCAGGGAGACATCATAATCAATTGAGGAACTGCTTAATTTGAAATGAGCATGGTCTAGCACGAGAGTCACATATCCGACGATATTCTAATATTTTGAGATTGTGTGTTGAGTCCTAGCATTTCTTCGAAATTCTCTAATACAAATGCGTTTTTCACTCAACATTCGATCAATATTCTGAGTGAAACCTCCCAGAGCCGATTCTGGAGAGATGTTACTCCAGCCAGAACTAAGAGACTAATTATATGCGTTGAGTGCATACAGCCAAGAGCAATATTCCGACAATGATATTGAATTCGCTCCAATTTCATGAAGTGACTTTTCCTTGCCTAGCGAAAAAAGAAAGAGGCATACTCATTTTTGCTTCAAATACTTAATGTGAACATAACATGCGCACTTTGAATCAAACCAGACCCCAAGATATTTGAAAGATAACGATTGAGTTATGTGTCCAAAAGATTAAGCTGCAATAGGGCATGGTACCGCTTTCGAATAAACACTATCAGTTCAGCTTTCTGTGGTGAGAATTCGATCCCTAGATATCTATCGCAAGTAGATAGGGAATTGTCAAGCGAATTCTGCAATGGTCCTTGTAAGTTAACGACCTATGAATCTCTCAAGGATACCACACTGTCGTCAGCAAGTTGTCTTAGCGTTCATTGTTTTGCTAAACAGTTGTCAATATCTTTGAAGTAAACGTTTCAAAAAATGGAGTTTTGTTTTTCTGACAACAAATTGTACAAAACATTATTTGAAATGTCGAGAAGTTGTAGATGCTGCGCTAGACAATAATTTGTTCCCCCATTTTCCCTTTATTATAGCTACCACTGCACATTGGTCCGAAGGGGCGATTTTCAGGAATAAAATAAAAAGTGCACTTAGATGACGTGTAATCAAATTGGTGTCTTGGAAAAAGTTTTTGGTAAGGTTAAGGCGCATCTGAAAAAGGGGTTGTCCATAAACTGCGTTCATCGGGGCACGATTTATTTTTTTTATCTTTTTTGTGTGACGTTCTAGGCTTTTGAAACAATGTACAAAATTGTAGAGCTCATAATTTCCATAAACTTTGCAGAAAACACCAACTTGCTATCTTGTATTTTTTATTGAGATATGAAGCATTTTTTATGGGAACCCCTTTCAAATCGATTTATTAGCTCTAACTTTTTTCTTTGATTTTTTCTTGGTCTACTATGTTCTAGAAAGTTTGTTTTTTACTTAAACACATAACTTTTTAGAAGACAGCAATACGCTATCTTTTAGAACTGAAATGATACAAGCGTTTTGTTGTTCAAAACATGCCAGTTTCCAAGGGTTGTATCTCAAAATGGCGCAAACATTTTGAAAATAAAATTCCGTGACATGATGGTAAATGTTTTACTGAACATTTTAATGTTTTAATATATGGGGGGTAATTGATAATTACTAGGTGGGCATAAATCAAAGAATTGTGGTTTTCGGTGCAAATACAGTCTTCAATGAGCTTTTCAATTGTAATTTCTTACTTGAGTTTTCCGCGGCATTCTATGGTGAAGAAAGTTTTTCCTTTCACTGAAACACACAAACTTTTGGATGATGGCAGTACTCTAACCTTTGAATATGAAAAGATACAGGCATTTTTTTTATCGAAGCATACTGTTTTCAACAATAACAATAAAAGGAGGCGACATGCGACATACTATGTGTTGAGGAAATCAAGTAAACCATGGAATCCAAGGAAGAGAAAATAATTCACTATCCTAACAACCATTGCAGAGTACGGTAATAAAAAAAACAATAATTATCAATCGGAAAAGTGTTTAAAGAAAACTTCAAGCCGAAGAAATAAGCAGCTAGAAAAGGACGAAATTGACTTCCAAGCAAACAATCTGAACAATTGGTCCTCTGTCCAGGTGAGTTCCCTTTCATGCCAAAGCCTAGCTGAAACTGAACACTATGATTGGGAATGATTTTTTTTATAGAAATGTCCATCACAATCTCGGAATTAGTTGAAATATTGATGCAAGGAAAGGGTGTAACTGACCTTTTGGAGCATGTTTTAAGAAAATGTTCTCGAAGTGAGATGAATATCGCGGTAGTTAAGAAAAAGATTACCAGATTTGTTTCCAAATTCAACAATTTGTGGAAGAAGAGCAATCGGCATCGAGAACGGTTTAAAACAACGAATTCGAATTGGTTAAAAGGGAAACTAGTTCTAAATACAATGAATGTCTCAACAACACCAAAGGGCCGCCCCAAGAGGCTCTTCACAGCGTCAGGAAAAAGGTCCAAGCAGAAAAAGACACATGCTTTACGTGAACATTTTTCTCCGGATGAATTGATGTTTGCTGCATCAATCGGCAGGTTAGCTATTTGATGAGATGTAAAGTAAATGAAAAATGTATAAACTTATTTTACGTAATAGGGATGAAGAATGTTGGCAATATGATACAGCAGGTTATGGAAGATCCAGCTTCATTTGATGTACCAGATAACTCCATTATTGTTAAAGCATATTCCCCGGAAGAAGCTCTTGCGTTCATTTGCAAAAATAACTTTTCCAAAGCACAGTACATGGATATTCGACTTAGCACTCTTCAAAATAGATATGTATCCAGCATATAACAAAATTCTTGAGGCATAATCGATGTGCTACCCTTCAGGTAAATATTTAAAAAGAATCCAGCTGGTATTAACTACAAGTAAAATCATATACACTCTCCATACAGGAATATCAATTTCACCATCCGTGGCAGAGGTTCGGCTTAAAGATCTTGTAGACCACACTACTACTCGCTTAGTAAACAGTCCAGTTCCTTTGGAAAAACTGCAACAGTTTTCTGATAGACACGAACTAAAATTGATTTATAAGTGGGGTTGTGATGGTAGCAGCAATCACGCAAGGTACAAGCAAGGTTTCAGAGTTCGAAGACGGTGAAATCAATGAATACAGTGATTCGCACATAGTTGCATTCTCAATTGTTCCTCAACGTTTAACAGCAGGACAAGCTGGGTCTGCAACGGAAAAAATAGTTTGGGATAATACGTTGCCTTCTTCTGTCAATCTCTGCCGCCCAATCAAACTGTTATTTGCAAAGAAAGTGCAGAATTGACCTCACGCGAAGTTGAGTCAATGGAAACGCAAATCAGTTTGTTAACTCCCACTGTTTATCGGTTGGAAAATATTGCGGTTTCCATTGTGCCAAAACTGTATTTTTGTATGGTTGATACCAAAGTCGTCAACGATGTCACTGGCACCAACACTCAATCTTGCTACATCTGCGGCCGTTCAGGCAAACATCTCAACGCTGCCAGAAGAGAAGACGACCCTGAAGATCCAGAAAAGTTCAAATTCGGAATGTCACCTTTGCACGCGTACATACGTAGTATGGAAATGTTGTAGAAAATTTCATTCAGGTGAATTATTGACCTTGATATAACTAAAATGGTTTTAAGATTTTTATATAATATATATTTATAAGTAGACTAGTTTTGGATAAACTGACATGGCGCGTGAGCAAGGCAAACGTTGCCGTTAAGCAGCGAGAATCATAAGTACAGAATATGCTCAAACAACAACTCGGTTTGTGGATAAACGAGCCAAGACCTGCTGGAAGGAACTCCAATGACGGGAACAAGGCCCGAAGATTCTTTGAAAATTGGTTGATTGTTGCGCAAATTACTGGGATTTACAAGCATCTTCTGGAACGATTTCACACGATATTGTGTGTAATTAACAGCAAACCATGTATTAATATCGATGAATTCGAGAACTATGCCGACGCCACACACAGATTGTACGTTGAACTCTATTATAACTTTTAATCAAGTCCTTCCCATAATCCGAAAGCATACCCACATAAAAACACCCCGGGACTTCTTTGAAATTTTTGGCAGTTCCAGGATGATTTAAAAAATGCCTGTATCTTTTCATATTTAAGGGCTAGAGTACTGCCATCATCCAAAAGTTTGTGTGTTTCAGTGAAAGGAAAAACTTTCTTCACCATACAATGCCGCGGAAAACTCAAAGTAAGAAATTACAATTGAAAAGCTCATTGAAGACTGTGTTTTCACTGAAAACCACACTTCTTTGATTTATGCCCACCTAGTAATTATCAATTACCCCCCATATATTAAAACATTAAAATGTTCAGTAAAACATTTACCATCATGCCACGGAATTTTATTTTCAAAATGTTTGCGCCATTTTGAGATATAACCCTTGGAAAATGGCATGTTTTGAACAACAAAACGCTTGTATCATTTCAGTTCTAAAAGATAGCGTATTGCTGTCTTCTAAAAAGTTTTGTGTTTAAGTAAAAAAAAACTTTCTAGAACATAGTAGACCAAGAAAAAATCAAAGAAAAAAGTTAGAGCTAATAAATCGATTTGAAAGGGGTTCCCATAAAAAATGCTTCATATCTGAATAAAAAATACAAGATAGCAAGTTTGTGTTTTCTGCAAAGTTTATGGAAATTATGAGTTCTACAATTTTGTACATTGTTTCAAAAGCCTAGAACGTCACACAAAAAAGATAAAAAAAAATAAATCGTGCCCCGATGAACGCAGTTTATGGCCAACCCCTTTTTCAGATGCGCCTTAACCTTACCAAAAACTTCTTCCAAGACACCAATTTGATTACACGTCATCTAAGTGCACTTTTTATTTTATTCATGAAAATCGCACCTTCGGACCAATGTGCACTGCGCCCAGAAATATGGTTTTAGTTTAGATGTTGACATTGTAAATTAATAGTATCGCAGTGTTTATATAAAGTGGTCTTTATTCAATTATTGGGCACAAATTTGGCAGAATTCATATGGTTATAATTTGTTACAAATAATAATCTATGTATTATATAACGAGTTAAATTGTAGAAGTTTGTAATTTTGACAATAATTCCAATGAGTCAGTTTAATTAGATACTATATTTTTTAAAAGGAGATCGTCTCATATTACCGTCCTCCTTTAATGTCTGGACATTGATTAACATATATCGTGCATAATATGAAGGTAAAAGAAATATAGTTATAAAAGAAATAAGTAAAAACAGAAGCGTTTTATAAAGCATAACATATTGCATAATAACGATCACTGTACGTATGTTTTGAACCTATGATAATACCTAACTCCCGAATCACACTTTTCCAAATTATGATTGCCTAAGGTAACTGTCAAATCTGGTATGTTTTGTGGCGTTGAAGAAATTAATGCAACAATCACAATTAAATAACTCTTTTCAACAATTTTTTATACTTAATTGGCATTTGAGACTAGAAAATGTGCTGCAAATACAATGTCAAAACAGTTCTTCTAAGTGTGTAGTATAAAAGTCACACAATTACTATTACAATTACAATTACAATTACAATTACAATTCACAGCAAGCAAATGACACCTTTGCATTGATTGTTTCATCAAATGTTTTCAATATCAAAAGCACAATTTTTCGTGTCATACATTAGCTTTCAATTATCCATTTAAGGCAAATAATTAACCCAAATTCCCTTATCTTGTTACGCTTAGCGTACAAAGCTTATTTACATGCAATTTGCCACGAAATAAAGATATCCACATACGACAACAACCGTATGTACACAATCCTAAGCCACTCTAAACAATAGCTTATGGCAATCTGTGAATTTCTTTCAAAGCATTGAAATCACGTTCTCGTTTTGGAGAGCGATAAAAAGCCAATGCTAGTGCCAGCACTCCCACCACAATATCACTTGAATCCTATCCTCACTGTTGTCTTCTACACGTCTTGCAGCGTTCGAGATTTTGGCAAAAGTTGGCTCCGAAATTTGGCGTGCTTTCACATTTCTTGAAAGGCCACGACATTCTTCTGGTTTACGAATCTTTCGCTTTTGTGTAGCTACTTTTTTCTGGTCCGTTCATTCTTGCATGTCAAATTTCCTTATAACATTGAGGAATTTTCAGGAACGCTGCAGGAATGATTCTCCCATGTGAGAAAAAGAGAGAGCGTGTGCGTGTCGATTGTGTTCATGTATGTATGTTGCAGAAACGTGAAAGTTCTTATCTGTCTCCACACACGGTGTGATTGTCTTCTCCGAGTGATGGTTTTGTTTCGCTTTTCCAAGGCGGTGAAAAGTTTCCCTTTGTCGAAAACACCGGAAAATACTCGTTGAAGAAATTTAATATCGATCGCATGCATGAATTCAAAAACCAACCCGGCCTTGGAAACAATCCAAAAATCCAACCAAACCAAGTTTTATTATCATAAATGAATTCAGCTGTGCCGTTATCAATTTCGGGCATTGCGACGGGTCAATTTAATTTTCGACTAAGTAATTAATTAGCTTGGTTTTGTATTTTTGCAATGAAATAAAAACCATATGGTGCACTGGATCAAAAGTGTTTCTCTTGAACATTAATCGTTATTTTAATATGCAGCAATGACAGAGTTGTAAAATAAATACAATGAATTGAGTTTTTAACTTAATTGATATGGGAAAAAAGAGGAATTATTTCATAACCAGTTATTAAATGAAAATATATTGTGTAATCATAGTACCCCTCCAAATAAATAGTACAATGTACTTTCAAATGTTGGGATCCAAAGCAGTTGATGTTTTGCATGTGGATAAGGGCTATCATAAATGTTTCAGAATTTTATGAAATCACAGCCAAAAACTTGCGATGGCTGAAAGAATTTTCACTCCTTCTTCCATTTAATAATACCTTCATTTAAATAGCCTCAATATCATAAACATTTGCTTGAAACATATGCTCTCGCTGAGTAAAAAATTAGAGTGAAAATAATATGTGTTTTTTTAAATAATAATATGTGAGTACGTTTAACAACAAATACATGTTAGGTGCGCAACTAAGTTCCAACTGTTTAGCAATAGATGGCGCCAGTAGTAAGTAACGGAACATTCACAGAAAAAATAATAATGAATTTTAGCAGACGCGTAAAATTCTTCGTTTTTCAATTGAAAGCCAAAACAAGCGTAAAAAAAGAAATTGTTTGCAATCTTTCATACAACAGACCAGATTTCAGTGATATCAGGTTTACATTTATATGAAATATTCCATGAATTCGTGTCAAATCTAGCATTCCCTTTAAACGCATTAAATAAAGCAGAAAATCAAATGTTTATTTCAAACTATATTGCAACGCAAGTACTGTTCTAATCGGACGTTGGGTTAGCATAAGTGAGAAAGTATGTTAGTCTTCTTCTTATTCTTTCTTAGCGTTTCAAGCTTATTGCTTGCTCTCAACTTAGTATTCTAGGTGCAATTCCACAGTTATTAATTGAGAACTTTCGATGCCAGGCACCATTTTTGCATTAGTATGATTGTGTGGCAACTACAATCATACCCTATTCGTCCAGGGGGCGGAGAATTTTTCTTTAACGAAAATTTTTAGAACAGACCGGGAAACCAACCCCCCCCCCCTCGTGGGGTTTTGTTGGGGCGCGGCCTTTTTGGGGGGGGGGGGGGGGGGGTAGTATGTGTTATTATTATTTATAAAAATTAAGTAATTTTTTTGTATATTGTTTAGGGAAGGTTAAAAAATGAACGGGGTCAAGTTGGAGGCCCTTCTTCAGCAACTGAACTAGTAGGTGGGATGGTTTGTGATGATGATGATGGTCCCGCCACTTACCCCTACAAAGGTTTGAGCTAGACGATTTATCCATTAGATAATTTATTTAAAAGCAATTCAACCAGTTATGCAAAAAAAACGAACTGATTTCATCTACAGATGTAAACTTCTTCAAAAACTGTTCATTTGCTTTACAGCGATATAATTGTGAAAAGCTATTGATGTCAACCACAAATGTTCGCAAGTATTCCCAGCGATCAGGAAATCCTATTACAATTCAAATCACAGAATCCCGTATAAGGACATTATCAAGAGACAAGCCAATATCCGATCCTGCCCGCTACAGAGCCAATGCAGTTCCAACACTAATGGAGCCGCCAGCTTAGTTTTGGGCTGACCAAGGATATCCCCAACCAGGGAAATCGAGAAAATTTCCAAACCGAAAAAATCCTGGACCGGCCCTAGTCAAACTTTTACTTTCAACCACAACAGAATTGGCAAGGAATTCCCCGACAATCAGCCAGACAACCCACTACTATTTCATGGTATCTTCTCAAGCATAAGAGGCCAATTTTTTTTCATAAATTCAAAAAGAAGTCCTTTATACCTGTATACCGCGCGCGAGGCTCAAACTTTTGTAGACTACTTTCTTTATTTTTTTTTTAACTTCAACAACATGAAACAAATTTCCATCATCATCACCGTGACGAACAAAATAGTTTGTAGTGTTGATAAAAGTGAGAAAAAAAGTATGAAAAAAGAAAATATCCAACTCATTGTAATCCGTTTGTAAAGAACTTCGTCAAAATACAATCTTCATTTTAAAAAAAAAAAAAAAAAAAAGAACATAACCGTACAAGAAATAGTCCATACAAAGTAATCCGTTTTATAACAGTAAAACATCGTCAGTTACAATCTTCATAAATGATAAAAAAAAATTGCTTACTGTTTAGCATACAGTTTTAACGTGTGAAATACATAGTCTTTTAAATTCTGAAAGTGTTGGCGCACGTTTAATGTGTCTTGGCATCGAATTGAAAACATTTATTCCTTTAAAATATAATGAGTTTTGTGAAGCACATGTCAAGAAATTCGGTGTTCTTATTTCATCCGCGTTTCTAGTATTATACCTATGAATATCACTTCCTCTTTCAATTCGATCACACAAATATCGAGGCAGCAAACCATTAACTACTTTAAAAATGAACACCATAGTCAAATATATAATTCTCTGCTTCACCGATAACCATTGCAACGCGTCTAACATAAAAGTCGAGGAAGTGAATCTGTTACATCTTAAAATCAAACGCATTATTTTATTCTGCAAACGCTGTAGCCTCAGTATTTGTGTTTGATTGGCCAAAAATAAAATGGAAGGGCAAAAGTCCAAATGAGGAGAGATGATTGATTTGTATAGCTGTATTTTACTGCAAGTAGTTAAATCGTTTTTCAATCGGCATAGAATTCCATACTTCTTGGCAATTTTCTTGATGACATTGTCAATGTGAGCGTTGAACTTTAGCTTGTCATCAATAATCACGCCAAGATATTTAATCTCCCGAACGCGATCAATTGCCTCATCATCAATCGTAACTGAGACATCCTCATTTACTCGATTCTGCGAAATTACCATAAATTTAGTTTTGCTTATATTCAATTTCAATTGCTTACATTTCAACCATCTACTTAGAAAACGCAAATCTTCGTTCAAATGGGAAACGGCTTCATTTAAATCCTTAGCTGCAATGAATAACACTGTGTCATCTGCAAACAGATTAATGTCACAAAATCGAAAAACACGTCGCATGTCATTAATATACATAATAAACAAAAAGGGCCCTAATACACTTCCCTGGGGCACTCCAAGATCATTCCCCACGGGACTAGAAACAGAATCATTAAAAACAGTCCGTTGAGTTCTGTCAGACAAATAGCTTTCAAACCATCTGTATGCAGTACTCGAAATTCCAAAGCGCTTTATTGTTTTCAACAACAAGGGCCTAGAAATTGTTTCAAAAGCGCGTTTCAGATCCAAAAAAACAGCAACAATTGTATCTTTACTCTCTAAGTTATCTTTCCATTTTGCTAATACTAAATTCAACGCGGTTTCACAAGAATGGCCTTCCCGGTAGCCTGATTGTTCCGGTATCAACAAAGAATTACTATTTAAATATTCTAGCAACTGGCCTTTCACAACAAGTTCTAAAATTTTCTCTAATGTGTGCAGCATGTTGATAGGACGAAACTCTTCGGCTTTAATCGTTCCAGCAACCTTTTGAATCGGAACAACCAACGATTCTTTCCACACTTCAGGCACGTGCCCAGTTTGTAATGATTCATTAATAAGGTCCAGTAAAATGCGACCAATGACATGAAAGCAATCTTGAATAACTCTAGCATTAACATTGTCTACTCCAGCCGATTTTCCTAATGAAAAGCAAATATTTCTAAGTTCATCTATTGTGATGGGGTGAAAACCTTCAAATCTGCAATTACTATTAACTGGCTGCTTTATTTCATCAGGTTCATCAACCAATTCAATAGATTGATTGATCAATGAAACACTATTGACGAAATAATCATTAAACTTAGATGCAATTGCTTGCTCAGACTGTTCTATTGTGCCGTCAAAAGTTATGGATCGCGGTTTGCAATTGCTAGGTTTTAATAAAGATTTCAAAATTTTCCATAACTCTTTGCTATTGTTTTGATGCTGATCAATTTTCCTCTGTATATA
The DNA here is from genome assembly GCA_024533555.2 of Aedes koreicus. NCBI lineage: Eukaryota > Metazoa > Arthropoda > Insecta > Diptera > Culicidae > Aedes > Aedes koreicus. The sequence continues at coordinate 1,012,844 of JAHHFK020000358.1, forward strand.
TTCACAACGAGTTTTTTTAATGCATTGTGAATATTTATTCCGCGCGATTGTGTACTTATTCCAATGATTATCACTATTAGATCTACAAAATTTTATGTACCATTTGTCCCTCTTGCGTTTAAGACGCAAAAGATCCAAATTAAACCAGCTGTTCGAGTTCTTTAAAGAAACAAATTTTTGTTCAACTAGTTGATTTGTACACGTTTTCAAAGTATTTGTAAGAACAGCTGCAGACTCATCTAAATTATCGGTCGCGATTGGAAAATCCACGCTTCTTTCAACAAGGTTAGAAACAGCCTGTTTTGAATATTTCCTCCAGCACTTCAATTTCACAAAAGCTTCGCTATTATTTAAGTTATTCTCAATTACGTTAATCCCTCCTGTCTCATGATTGGTTATTATCAAATCAGTGTCGACAACTGAACAAACAGAATCAAGATTAAAATAAACATGATCAATTAAAGTTCTACTGTGCCTGGAAATTCGCGTATATTCATCAACAGTTTGTCTTAAATTGAAAAAAATAGCTAAATGCTTCAAATGATTCGAACTATTACTATCACGCCAATTGATATTAAAGTCACCAGCCAATATATTTAATTTACTCGAATCAAGAAATACCTCAAGCCAGTCCTCTACAATTTCAATAAAACGCGAGTCACTAGAACTGGGAGAATGATACAAAACACCATAATTACCCATCTCCATGCCACGTATGTATAACTGTTATGCCCAAGAACCAGTTACCATCAACCACTTCGTTGAGGCGAAGATTGAATTGAACTGATTCTTTGACGTAAATAGCAACACCGCCAGTATGTCTAGAATGTCTAGATCAATTTCAACAATTTGAGTTTCTGCTAATGAAACCAAAAGTGGACGTTTTTCTTCAACAATCTGACGTAGTGCTACGTAGTTTGTTGACAACCCCGCAATATTAAAATACACAAAATCAAATTGATTATATATATATATATCTGTTTATATATATATATATATATATATATATATATATATATATATATATATATATATATATATATATATATATTATATATATATATATATATATATATATATATATATATATATATATATATATATATATATATATATATATATATATATATATATATATATATATATATATATATATATATATATATATATATCGATTTCTTTACTAGGCCAAACATTAATTGCCAACAATAATCAAAGTGTAATAGTAAAGGCAAACAACATGAACATGAACGTGGATAAAAACAAGCAGAATTAAAAGCAAAAATCTCCACACTTGCCACCCATTAAATGCACTACGGAAGGTAGAAAGGGTGGACAAGCACCTGGCTAGGCTGATTATTGCCAACCACCAGTCAGCCAGACTTATGCTTATAGATCGAGAATTACTTTTTGCCGCACTTTGAACTCCGGTAGTGTTACTTCACCGTTCAATTATATATGGTCTAAGATACCTAAAATACGTATGTCTCAAAAAATTTCCATTTATCCAACTCTTGGCAGAATATTGCGCTTTCGAATTGATTGGTGATCTATTAATAGTCCAAGGTTCATAACGGCTTTCTTCAAGTTGGCCATTCAATACAGAAATAAAATATCAATCAATACCTATAATACGAAAAATCCGAACAAAAATCGAAAATTTGAAGGTAGATATAATATTAGGTTCCATCTTCGAGGACAACACGCTTCGACCTCCCGACAAAAGTTTCTTTCGTCGATGACCTAAAAATTGTTCACGTCGAATAATAATAACATGTTGATCTGACGTGGGTGTGTGTGTGTGTGTGTGTGTGTGTGTGTGTGTGTGTGTGTGTGTGTGTGTGTGTGTGTGTGTGTGTGTGTGTGTGTGTGTGTGTGTGTGTGTGTGTGTGTGTGTGTGTGTGTGTGTGTGTGTGTGTGTGTGTGTGTGTGTGTGTGTGTGTGTGTGTGTGTGTGTGTGTGTGTGTGTGTGTGTGTGTGTGTGTGTGTGTGTGTGTGTGTGTGTGTGTGTGTGTGTGTGTGCTATCTAACGCCCACCGTCCGGCAGTGTTTTTATGGAACAAAAATGTTTGCATTTATACGAACTGTTGTCGACAAACGTTTTTAGCCCGGGAGTTGGAAGGTGACGGCTCTGTTGGGTTCCAGTGACCCATTTCAGAATGCCTGGTTACTCACGTCCATTCCGAGGTCACTTTCACTTACAACAAGCCGCGGATAGACACAGTACAAACATAAAATGGATGTAAGTACAGTGCATACACTTCCATCATCAAATCATATGGTTTTGAGGATGGCACGTATTTAGCAGTATCGCTCAAATTTAGTTATAATAAGATAGATCTCACCGAAAATCGTTGCTGATGTACAGTCTTCATTTGGATGGCTTTCCTTTCGAATGGAACAGTCCAAATACAATTTGTACTTTGCGCACAAATGCAATACAATGAAAATCACAGGTAAAAAAAGCACTTCCGAGAAGAAATTTAACTTGAAAATCACAATCATTGTGCAACGAAATAAAACTTCGCAGCTCTCCATCTGTACACCACGTGATGAGTCAATAATACCATGTTGGTCTGGTGTGGCGATAATGGTATGCACGTCAAAAGCAATAAATATAGAGTTATATACTTTACCCGCTCCAATAGTCCTGTACATCACTAGTTTACTATGGAAACTGAAACACTCGAACGTGTTACGCCTATATACGCTCTGGGAGTCACCATCGATGCGAGATTTAGGTTGAACAATTATGTTGGGATTTCCTAAGATTTCCGTTGGTATGCTGCTCCCAAGAGTACGCGCTCCCGATTTGATTTGCACTGCGGTTGCTGCATTGGAACGATTCTATTAATCTTCTTGCCTTCTCCAAGCGATGCCAATTGATTGTCGAGCATTTATTGAAAGTGCCATCGATTGTCCTGCGCTTCTTGAGCAGATGCCGCTAAATATTCCGAATAGTAATTTTTTGGGCTCCAATTTGCTTGCAGTTCCAAACCACCAAACCAACTACAGCTACAATAACCTTTTTGGCTCATGTGTTTGGTCATTCAATGGTATTTCTGACGAATTTGATTTTAACATGCCAAACAGTACATTTAAAAATCCGATTAGTAAAATAGTTTAGATAATAAGGTAAGATAGATTGAGTTTAGTCTGAACGATTTTATGATGATATAATAATAAATATAGCAAACATATACACTGATAGGCAAAATAAAGTGCCCACCTCATCGTTTTTTCAATTTCTCTCATTTACTTGGTTCAAATTAAAGTAAACACACTGTATTTTTTTCATTATCTTATTTTTTATATTCTTTTTAAGTTTTACTTATATAATACTGAAAAAAAAGGAGTGTTACTTAAAGAAAAAAAAATCAATTTGTGTTGAAAAAAAAACAGTGACAAAATAAAGTGCCCACTTCATTTAGGCTACAGAAAACATAAATTAAAGTAAAATAAAAGCATTTCAATAATTGATGTGTCCTCCTTTGGCCTTCAGGACCTCCTGCCGGCGCTTCGACATGCTCTCGACCAGGTTCTTTAGGTGCTGTGGATCTAGCTCTTCCCAGGCGCGCTCCAGGGCTTCAAAATAGTTATTTTTATTGGTAACACCAGTTTTGTCAACCCTGGCATCGAGAATCGCCCACAAATTCTCGATGGGATTGAGGTCCGGGCTTTGTGGAGGCCATTCCAGCGGTTTGATCCGACAAGACCGGAAGAAAGACTTGGTCTTCTAGGCAGTATGCTTCGGGTCGTTGTCCTGCTGGAATACGAACTTCTCTTCAAGGCCCGTCTGGATCAGCGAAACCTCCAGATTTTCTCGCAGGATGTTGATGTAAGAATCTGCCGTCATTATCCCGTCGATTTTCACAATGCTTCCCACTCCACCCCACGAAAAACACCCCCAGACCATCACATTTCCTCCTCCATAGATCATCGTGCCTTGGATGTGGCGCTCCTGAAGCTCCTCTCCCGATCTGCACCAAACACGAACCCACCGCTTTCGGTTAAACAGCTCGAATTTTGATTCGTCCGTCCAGAGAACCGTTTTCAAGAACTCTAGGGGCTTATCAGCATGCTCCTTAGCAAACTTAAGCCGTTTGGCTTTGTTTGCCTTGCTGATAAATGGGCGCTTCCGGGCAAGTTTGCTATTCAACCCCTGTGCTACGAAACGGCGACGAACAGTTCGACCGGAAACTGATAACTGAAGGGTTTCCTGGATCTCGCGGACAGTTACCTTCGGGTTCTTCTTGACTTCGCGCATGATCTTGGTGTCCGTTCTCGCATCCGTTTTCCGCTTCCTGCCTATGCCAGTGCGATCCACCACTGATCCAAACGTTTTAAGCTTCAGAAGAATTTTGCCAACCGCTGCCTTACTGATACTGTACTTCTTAGCGACAGCCCGGTGCGATTCACCGTTTTGCACATCACGAACGACCAATTTTCGGATACACAAGGGAATTGCTTTCGAAAGCACTGCGTTCTCCATTTTTTTAAATTGAATCAAATGCGATCACGTATACAAATGCACCAGGTTGAGCCGTTTGCTTCAAAACATGTCAAAATATCAAAACATAAACAATCGAGGGGTCTTTCAATGGAAACTTATCGAAAACATATCGATTTTTGAAGTGGGCACTTTATTTTGTCCCTGTTTTTTTTTTCAACACAAATTGATTTATTTTTTCTTTAAGTAAAACTCCTTTTTTTTTCAGTATTCCATAAGTGGAACTTAAAAATAATATAAAAAATAAGATAATAAAAAAAATACAGTGTGTTTACTTTAATTTGAACCAAGTAAATGAGAGAAATTGAAAAAACGAAGAGGTGGGCACTTTATTTTGCCTATCAGTGTATAGAGAAATGCACAAAAATTGATCATGCATGTACTCACTTCTGTCTTATTTGTGCGCTTTAACTGTTCGAATAAAATATTTCGATCCAGGACATTGAACATTGCTTATTATTGTTGACGTGGTTTGAGAAAGTGAACGTGCATGGCACCAGAAACAGTCACCGTTGGCTGTCGCAAGCTGAAGCTAATTTGATATGTTAACGTTTATCTGTGTCATCTTCATATAAAAGCATTCCCAAAAGATGAGCCACTCGTTGATTAAAACTGTATTAGGAATGACAGTTCATCACACAAGTGTCACAGAACATCACGCGCATATGAAGAACATCGCTCGCAATAGACTTTACCGGCCGGAACTGGATATTACATGCAAATTCTTGAAGTAACGCAGGCTCTCATATCCGTCAGTCGTTCCTCTCATCCGTAGATAATAATTGCCATGACCGTTTCGAAACCGTCTACACACGATTTTGTATGTTTCAACTGCAAGCATTCATCGCATTTGCATGTGAGCGAAAGCTAGAAGACGAATCATCCGCTGTGAAGCAGAAAACATTTATCATTTCCTTCCTCAATGAGTGAGAGGAATGCCGTCTACAATGGAGCAGTACCACATTCTCAGAGTCCATCGTCCTTCCTGTGAGTGTTTGGAATTCCCGTGAGGAAAAAACAAGTTTTACGGACTCACAGTTTGGAAATAAATTACCTTTCTAAATTTTACATGGAAACGCTGTTGTGCATACTTTCGACGTAACTTTCCTATACATCCTGGCAAATTGTGTTCGCATTCATTTTTTTGCTGAGTTGATGCTGCGTTCCACCGACGACTGATGGTGAAGCTTGGGAATACACCAGGGTTTGGCAAAAAGCATGTGTTTGTGTATGCAGATAAAACTTAAACGGATGCTTTCCTGCGGTGCATTTGCACGATGCCTCACAGGGCTGCTACCAGGTTATACGATAACAAGTGAGCAATTGCCTTGTAATTTTTCATCAAAAGATCGCATCTCCTCTGAATAGTCTTTATGAATTGGCTTGGTTAGTTTACCTCACAGTTTAAAATTGTTTCCGGCTGGATATATTCTCAGTGCAAGGGTGAGATAAAAATCTATCAATCAAAATTAATGACATGTTGTTTTTCTTACCTGATGTCAGTCGAAAAGGAGGCAGCTACAGGTCAATAAAAGTTGGTGGGTTCAAATAAAAGTCTTGTTTAGTAAATTTTCAGATCGTGCTCATGATTATGACTGATATTAAAACAGAGTTTTTTAAATACCAAACTGGCCATTGCTACACACAATGATGCAAGTTTTATGTAAATCATTAAGCAAATCTACCAGGCGATTTTTCTGAATATGCTTCAAGTTGATTTAAACAAAAACATAGAAACCATAGAAAACCATTTATAAAGATGAGCAATGTATCGAAAACAAACATAAGAAGAAGAAATATGTTTTCACACAATGGAACCCTCATATGACACTAATTTTGCGGCCTTTTGCCAGTTGCGCCAGAAATTTTTCTTATCAATCGCTATGCTATTCGTTTTTCAAAGATTCCTTTTAACAAAATCCAATAAATTTCGATCGAACGAAATTCTGGTGAATTTGGCGGATTGCACTCCTTGGGGACAATATTTACATTATAAGCAACGTACCAATTCTGAGCCAGCTATCATAATGGCAAGATGCCAGGTCAGGCCAGAATAACTTTTTATAAAAGTTAAGACGATTTTCTAAAAGTCACTCATACATCGCTTTCTGTAAGTCTTGTCCTTTCTGAGTTCTGTTGATTTAAAAAAAAAATCGATCAAAGAACTTAAGCTTTTTTCGAGTGGCAGTCTAGATAAATTTTGAAAAAACAAAATATGTAAAGTTGCTTGAAAAGACATAGTCTACACACCCACAAAGTTTCATTGGATTCTGAGAGGGTGCTGCCAAACACTGGATGAGTTGGCGTGAAAATCGTCAAATGTCTCTTCTGAGATCGCATCCACATATTGCCTGTCTTACGAGATATTTCTTTGGAAACTTTGACGGTTTGTTTTTGCTTAAAATGTTCAGCAACAATTCTTCTTTGAACCGATGTTGATTACTCTAGCCCTGGAATGTGCTTTGAATCAGCGTTGCAATATGTTTCGTTATCCATTATCAAGCAGCCTTACTCCTTCAACATAGTGGCATATAATTTCCACGCTCGCGATTTAACGCTCTTGTTCTGCGCACCGTTACGATTTGGTGCAACACCTACGTTGAAGGACATCAGACCCGCGCTTTTTTTTTCACTTTCTGAACGAACGATGGAGACATTTTCCATAATTGGTTACATCTCGGACTAAGATATTCGGTTTTTTCTTTAATTTTTTTATCACTGCCTTCCTCTCCGCGAAGAATCTAGAACCATAGGTGCCTCCGGAACCGACCTTTCTCATTAACGTTAAGCGCTGCTGAAAGATTTTTAGCACTTGAGTAACCATCGATTTTTTTTACCCGTAACGCTGGTAGATCACCTTTTCGTGGTGCGTTACGGGGTATCAGATCTACCACCGAACCCTAGTCTGAATTAATTTAAACTAGGGAACATATTTGTTTTTGTAGTCAAAGGAACATATATTAGTCCTTATTACATTTTATGCCTTGTGAAAAATGACAATACTCGGATTGTGCTACCGAGGATGAGCTTGGAATAAGGAAAACATGGTTAGTCTTCATTTATGTGAATTCTCATTTTCTATTTGATGTTCTATAGTTTGAATTAGTTATGACTATGGTTCTGATGCATGGTCAGTATCGGAGTCATTGTTTGTTTTGTTTGCAATGAATCCGGTTTTGACTGATAAAGGGGCGCGCCTTTGAAGAGTGCTGTCACTCACAAAGGGTTTAAATAGCGGAAACTTTCAATAAAAGTCGATTCATTGCCTAAAAAAACAATCAAAGACAACTGTAAAAATCACTGAATACTTCATCATTTCTCAATAGTGAGGAAGTAACTCGACATGTACTAAACAAAGGATACGGGATATACTACAATAAATCAAATTACTGGTCGCAGTGGTTTATGTCCCGAACAGAGGAAGAAAAAAACCATCGATTTTGCGATATTCAACGACTTTGCAACATCGCCGTGTTGTCGGATATTCTACCTTTTTGTGCAAAATTAGTTCACGTACGCGTTCGTGTTTTTACGACATGTTACAGAATAAAAGTGGCAGAATAAGAGTTCTCTATCATTGCACACATTCATCAACATTCATGTAACGATATATGTATTAGCTAATGCGAACACGGAGAAGATTGTATTAACGTATTTTTTGTGGCTACTTTTCGCTGTGTGCGTTCTTTCTAGGAAAGTAGTTCATCATAAACATATCTCTCACACCGAAAATAAGGAACATGTAAAAAATTTCTTAAGAAAATTATATGAGCCATAGACAATAATATTTCTCAAACATATTGACAAATTATAGCAATTAAATAGAAAAAAAAACGAAAGGGTGAGTTATGCCAGTGACATAACTGCAAAGTTGACGTAGGACTGCTTGTTAATGTGAAGAAATTGATGTCATCGAATTAATACATTTTTTCTATATTTTATTCTGTCTAAAGAACCAAGAAACCCTATGCTGTTAGTGTGTGAGGCTTTACTATTGGTTCTCGACGCAAATTTATAGAAACCACAGTTCGGCTCAAATTAAGTGTTAATAATATTTTGTTTGTTGAATGTCCAACGTGCTTGTAAGTGTTAAATGGATCCTAAAACCCAGTGGACCAGTATGGACATTTTCGTTTTGCGAAAAGTTCCACAGGCTGGAGCAGGAATCGAACCCTCACTTCAAGTCAATCGCTTGAACGACGAGTGACGCCGCTAACTACTTGACCACGAAGACGACGTGGGCGATTGATTTGGCCATTTTCTCCGGGACGCGGCTTTTTAAGCAACGCCAATTTGAGCAGATGCGTTGTAATGAAAAATTCGAACAGCTCAAGAGAAATTTCAATCAAACATACTCTTCTTTAGTTGGCAAATTGATTTGGTCGTCCTGAAAAGGAAGGATTTTAGTTGTTTACGGAGGGAACATGGTTCGCGATTGAAATATTCTTCTCAGTCTTCTTGGGGTGCAGGATGTTTAGCAGGACGCCACTCTGTGAAATGGTCACACCGGAGAAAAATTTGTTCAGCTCCTCGTCGTTGGAAATTGCCAGCTGCAGGTGGCGTGGGATGATTCTGGTTTTCTTGTTTTCACGGGCGGCGTTTGTGTACTAATCTAGTCGATAGTCGAGTATTAGTACACGACACTGAAGAAGTCTGCACATTGCAGACGAAATACGCGTATCTGTCAAGATAAGCAATAAAGGTAGTTGGAATTAAATGAAAATTAATATTCAAAATCTCACACTCACAAGAATGAATCAGCAAGTCAAATGTATAATTTGGTATATTATATCGAAATCTTTGATACATATATTTAATGTTTTTTTTTTCGATGTACCGAAAATGGGTGCATACCCCGGAGTAGTGCTCTACCCTATGGAGAAAATAGTCACAAGTTCTGAATTACCTATTCTTACGGACAAATTAATAGTGATTGCACGCATTTGTTTGCTCATTTAAGCTAAAATACCATTTTTAGGTAGTTGAAATAATAAAGAGAAAAAAACATATCCACATGTTGGATGGGGAGATTTCCAAGTAGGTATCTGTTCGATTTACATATGCTAAATTTTAAATACAGAGAGTGTATATGACTTTCTGATACCGAAATTGACCAATTTTATGTTTCAAATCCATACCATCTTTTCATTTACTGAAGTTTGAAACTACCATAGAAGTATTTGAAACTTTCATAATTCCAAAATAGTTTTCTATATTAGGAGAGCATAAGCAAACATGCATACATCAGTCGGGAGCTTGAATAATTTATTGCTTAACTTTTCCTTGTGCGTTCCGTTCCATAGGGTATCATTGTCTGTTCTCTCAAAGGAGCATTTCGAATATATCCACAAATCGATTTCTCATCTCCCAATCCATAACTGCCGGAGTGAATCGTCACGGCAAACCTACAACAGTCAGAGAACCAACCGACCCCTCTAACTAATCTAGCCGGTGAAATCAGAAAAGAGTATAGACACCTTCTTTTTCTTCTTGTTTTGCCTATTTTATCTGGTGCCAATGTATGAAACAAGTATATAGTCTCAATCCACTTCGGTCCTGCTGAATGAATATTGCTCAGCAGCGGCATTTGGATCGGAGATCTGATCTGTATGCACAAGGCACATCGATATTAAATGTTCTCCCACAGGAATTGTGTGCACTAGAGCCAACTGGCCACCATAAAAGGAACATTTATTACCGGCTCGAATAGAAATGGACTTTCTCGAGCTTTTACTGGTATGAAACCTTTGCGTAGCACAATTGAGAAAGTGAATGTGAGAGTTGAGTTCTTGTATCTGTAGCTTGGGGGAAGGAAAAATTCAAAATTTCCAATGCGTAATGAGAACTCAAACTGGCATAATCAATCAGTCGGGCTAATTTTCGATGCAATCCAAAGGCATTTGAAACAAACGAGCCAGAAAATTCGGCCGACTGACTCTATTCTCGAACCGTTTATGGCCTCACAGATACCAAAACAGACTTCATGTTGGTAAATATTGAGCAGTGCAATGTTAAGCACACCACTTGTGATAGTCGTACATTACTGACAAGTGTAATCAAGGCACCTAAGCTAAAGATTGCTCTTCTAAAGACAATTTACAAAATGGAGAAAATTCAAACTATAATGTAAAATAAACACTGAAAAAATTGGATCTAGAAATTAATCTCATTACATTGTTAAAATAAAAGTTCTGTTTTTAATGTAAAAACAAATATGACTTTTTAAATACATTGAGAGGTTGTTCTAACTGGCTTTGACGCTCTTTTCAGGAAACTTCCACCTGCTCTCAACTTAGTGTTCTAGAAGCGCCTCCACTGTTATTGATTGCGAGCTTTCGATGTCAACACTAATGCATGTACACTCAGTAGCAAAAAAAAAGCCGAGCAAAATTGTTGTTCCAAAAAACGCCATGTTCAACCTTCGGTTACTTTGTCAATTATCAATATTTTTGGCTGAAATTTCGACAACACTATAACCAATGTATAGACCTTATGTGACCAAAATTTCATGTTGATAAGATTTATAAATTTTAAGTATTCATAACATGTGTGAAAAAAGTCGTCTTAGGACATACAAATTTCAAAAATCCGTATTTCTGTAAAAAAAATTAGGTAACCAATGTATAGACCTTATGTGACCAAAATTTCATGTTGATAAGATTTATAAATTTTAAGTATTCATAACATATGTGAAAAAAGTCGTTTTAGGACATACAAATTTCAAAAATCCGTATTTCTGTAAAAAAAATTAGGTAACATACTCAAAATTTCATCATAGCCTAAAAAAGTAAACAAAATGATGTGGACAAAAATTTAACTGTTTCCATCAAGTGGTTTGGACTACAGCTGGTGTCAAAGTTGACGCACCAACATGAGTATTTCCCTTTTTCACCAGATATTGACCATGCTGAAATATCGGTGCAAAAAAAAAGCCGAGGCGAATTCATCTTATTAATACACATGATTTACTACGCGTGAAATATCCCAAATAACTATTGTAACCCACGAAGAACTATATAAATATGGCAAACAATATGATTGGTTTGTGAAAATTTTTTTTTTTTACTCGGCTTTTTTTTTTGCTCCGATATTTCATCAAGGTCAATATCGGGTGAAAAAAGAAAATACTCATGTTGGTGCGCCAACTTTGACGCCAGCTGTAGTCCAAACCACTTGATGGAAACAGTTCAAATTTTGTCCACATCATTGTTTACTTTTTTAGGCTATGATGAAATTTTGAGTATGTTACCTAATTTTTTTTACAGAAATACGGATTTTTGAAATTTGTATGTCCTAAAACGACTTTTTTCACATATGTTATGAAAACTTAAAATTTATAAATCTTATCAACATGAAATTTTGGTCACATAAAGTCTATACATTGGTTATAGTGTTGTCAAATTTTCAACCAAAAATATTGATAATTGACAAAGTAACCGAAGGTTGAACATGGCGTTTTTTGGAATAACAATTTTGCTCGGCTTTTTTTTGCTACTGAGTGTATATGTATATTCTGTGGCAAGCACAACTATACTCTGTACCCAGGGAAGTCGAAATTTTCCCTCGACCGAGAATTGAAATCGCAGCCTCCGGCTTGGTAAACTGTTCTCATACCGTCTGAGCTATCTGAGGCCCCTCATTTAATGGAGTATAATGAGGACCGCACGAAATAAGCTGATATACTGCTTTTCGATACCTTAATTCAAATCAATTTTAGATAATCGTTATGTATCGGAAAATAAATCTCGTTCGCCGGCGAACCATGTCCTTGTTCCTATTCCAATTTATGCCCAAAAAAAATAGTCTAACTTCTAACTTCTAACATCGGGTCAACCATGAGTTATCGGTCTATTCCTGAATTTCGGAATTCCTGGATTTCTGAAGACCAAATATATAGGCTCCGTAAAGCTAACGCTGTTGAGCTTTCGAAAGAAGTTTTTAATTATTTTAATATAAATAGATTTGCTTTACTGCTTAGGTTTCGTTTTCGATTGAAACTAAGCGATCGTTTAGCCTTTAGTGGTGGCTAGTGAAACTAATAAAAGAGTATTTTCCTGTTTTCAATTAATTCATGCACAAAAAGTGTGTAAAAGGTCTTTTCTTCGCAAACTTTCAATTTTTAAAACTACAAACTATTTTACTACTATAACTAATATCTGCATCAATCAAGTAGGAACTTTTTTAAATAAATACGATTGAGGGATTTGGTAAAAATAAGAGCCCGTAGATGCTTTTCCTGCCTTTTGGCAACGTTATGCTTCTATTGATGTCCAAGCTCATCGGTTTAGCACCAACCGTGGGAGAGTTGATCCTATAGCCAAAGATTTCATTATCTCCAATTCACTCAACCAATCGCCTTGTTTTGTGATATAGTTCGTGGAATATTATAACTTGAGATAACTCAATGCAATATGTTCCAAATTTGGCAGATTGCCAGGCAATCGATGGAGACCCATCTGATACCTCATAGCAAGATGCTTAGAGGCGGACCGGAAGATTCGATGAGCTGCCTTCTCTTTTACCATAGAGAATATAATTATATTTGATAAAAGCAAAGATCTGGGTTTTAATTTTTTTTTTTTCGACTTTCTTAATAGATGTCATTGTGTTTGCCTCACAACAGAAGAATTCATGCATTGGTGGTACCATAGAAATCTCTCAACTGCAAAGTACATTTAGAACAGTGACAGAAGCTTAATTGGACTAGAAAAAAATACAATACTTGATTGGCAGCAAATCCCTCAAACCTTTGGTTTTTTCAATCAAATTTCCTTGAGTTCTTGGAGGTCCCTTATGTAAGCATTTGTATTAAAGGCATTGTATCGAACATTGTTTTCAGTTTTTTTAGACACCTCGCAGTTTTCCTGAATTTTCTCGACAAAAATCAATTATGTTTAAACATTTGGGGTTTGATTAATTTTGTCTCTTGGCACTAAACAAAAAAAAAGACAGGAGGGTCTTAAGAGATAAGTATGGGCATATGAATTTGAAGTTTGAAATTGAATAAAATGTACATTGTAAAACTTAGTAAAGATGTTTTATCTGATGCTCCGAAAATTCCAAGACTATTGGTTAAGAAGCGGATTTTTGGCAAATCGTACAATCAAATTTGCTTACATTTAGAAACGTAGTCCTAAGTCATCATTTCGAACAACCCAATGGTGCTGTACCTTTTTTTTTTTTTTGTTTTTTGACGTAGGACTACGTCTGTGTTTTCAATACTGGGGTACTCGTTCGAATTGCGAAAATTTGGTGCGTCACGAAAAATATATAGGTTTTGAACGTTAATAACTAAGTCGTTCCTCAATTGATTTCCAAGACGTTTGCACCAATCGATTGGGACATTTTCTACGCTTTGATTTCAATATTTAAATTATTGATTTTTAATATTCAACTATTGAAATTAACGCAAATATAAGGTGATTTCTTTTAATGCCGATTTTTCAGAGTAAATTTACTAAATGCACTGTACTTTCCTATCACAGACCTCAAATTTAAGTAACGAACGTCTCACATGCAGCAGTGCATGATATAAAACGGGGACACCTTCAAATTTTCTTCATTCGCTCGGCAACCATGGAGCTTTGCAGAGCGGCAATGGGCCAGTACTGTTCTGGCAGCTGGCGGTTGCAAGTACCCTGAAGGAGGGTACGCGGGCGAGCAACTAGCCAAAATGATGGTTCAGCGGCTGTCACTAGCGAGTGGCTAGCTGGACAGCCATTTTTAATGCAATCGTTAGCTTAGCCAAGCTCGTGACAAATTTATCAAATTTGGAGCGAAACATGTATGATCCAGTTGGTAGTCATATCACGATGTGATGTACATGTATATGTAAAGATATATATGTAGATGATTTCGAAATATATGTAGATGATACAGATAAATATATAGATGTATATGGTCATGATATTGATATATTTGTAGGTTGTATCCATATATATGTAGATGATATAAATGTATTTGATGATGATATTGATATGTTTGAATATAATATCGATATATATATATATATATATATATATATATATATATATATATATATATATATATATATATATATATATATATATATATATATATATATATATATATATATATATATATATATATATATATATATATATATATATATATATATATATATATATATATATATATATATATATATATATATATATATATATATATATATATATATATATATATATATATATATATATATTTTATATATATATATGTGTGTATATATATTATATATATATGTATATATATTGATATGTGTGGGTATGTGGAGTGTGTGTGTTGGTTTGTGTTGTGTAGGTGTCAACGCAGAGAAGGGTCAAACTGGCAACCTTGCCCATAGCAATCAGTAAAATACAGCGAGGCGTCAAGTCATCGCCGCAGTTCACGTCAATTAGCTAAAGCGACCCGGAAATTAGAATGACAGACGTCCGAGCAACGAACTGTCACATTTTTATTCACAAAGCAGTTGTTGCAGCAGTCAAGTGTAAAAGTTTTTGGTTATTGAAATTTAATTATATAAAGACATTGTTAAAAGGTGGTTTTCTGGTGATACTCAGTAAATTCGTCGGTTAACGCGTTATCCTGAAAGAAAAGTAAGAAATAATTAATAAAATAGTTAATGAGTTAATAAGTTAATTAGAAAACTTAACATAGGTTACGGTTACGATCAGTAGAGGTTACGATCGGTAGAGGCTACGATCGCGTGGAAGGGTGCCCATATTAAGAGGCCCACCGTATTGTAAGTTGGAAAAATTCTCATAAATTGTAATGTTGTACTTACCGGAAAATTAAATTACAGTTGTAGCATATTCTGCTAACAAAACGGCAACCTTGTTGCACCCTTATTCCTACGACGATAAATCTACAAAATACGTTGGCAGTATGACCGACGCCGGACGGAGTGGTGACATTTCTGGAGGACATGAGGAGCGATCTTGCTGCGCGGCGTGCCCACGACCGGACGCGGCCGAGAACATGGTTCAGTGCGACCAATGCGACGTGTGGATGCATTTCTCTTGCGGCGGAGTAAACGAGAGTGTCGCAGATCGCTCGTGGGTGTGTGGAAGCTGCACCACGTGTCAAAACGATGACATAGCATCTGTACGATCTGGAACCAGCCGTACTAGCGCAGCGTCGGCTTTCTCAGTATGCCTGAGTCAATTGGTTGAACGGCAGCAACTGGAACGTGCTCGTGTGGAACTAGAGCTGCAACGACGTCATTTGGACGAGCAGCAGAAGCTCATTGACCAAACGCTTGGCGGGGAAGAGGAGAACCATCGCGGAAGTGGTTCGTCTGGTGTAGCGATCAACGTAGCGACTCCCCCTACATCAAACAAACGACTCGTAACCTCGGCCCCTCCTGGTGCACCTCTAACGGTGCGCGATCGTCGATCGAAGACACAGTCCAGCACTCCCACTTCAGCTGCACCAATAATGGTGTCAATTCCTCTTACGTCGGTCGAACCGAAAACAGTGAAGTATCTGCGAGGAAGGAAGGACCCTCATGCTGCCTTGCAGGAACTCAGAACCCGGGTTGAACAGTGCGAAAAGGTCGCTAATCCAACGCCGGATGAATTAACCGAATTACACAATCAGATGGAGCTGTGTAGGAAACTTCTTGAAAGGATTCAGCCCGTCGACGAACCATTGCCACAACAGTCTACGAACAATCCGTCGAAAGCACCACAGCCAGTGGCGAGCGCATCGTGTGCGAAGATGCATTCCGGTACTATTCCGAAAGCGAATCGAAAGAAGCAGGTGATTCCGGAAGATCATCGTGTTCAGTTCGAACAGCGATCAGACGTTGGAGTGGCGGAAAGTACGATCCCGCCAAGGCCAGAACATACACTTCAGAAGTCGGTAAGCCAATTCAATTGGCCTTCGGTAAGTCATTCGAACGCTATGGAACACCCAGGTAAGAGTCAAGCCTTGAGTTTTACATTAGAAAATACAAACAAAGATGCGCCCTATAATTACCCCACGACCAATAATCAAACTCCCCGAGAGCAGCTGCGAGTTCACGCGCGCCCGGGAGAATGTTATGAATCCTCCTATTATTCCCGTGAGCAGTTGCGAATGCCAATCGCACGCCCGGAAGAAGTATCATTATATGACGGTCAACCCGAACGAAATTCAGTAACTTGTCAAACGCGTAACCCCCTTCGCGTACGGTTGAATTATCGCAGTCCCCTCGTCAATCAGAAAGTTTACAGCCAAACCAAGTCATTCATTCCCATGCTCCCAACGATGGACCAACACAACGACAACTAGCAGCAAGGCAGTCCCTGGGCAAGGAACTTCCTCGATTTTCCGGCGACCCAGCAGAATGGCCGATTTTCATCTCCAACTATCGCTACACTACAGAAGCCTGCGGCTTTTCGGAGGGAGAAAACATGCTTCGTCTTCAGCGATGTCTAACAGGTCCGGCGCTGGAGGCAGTGCGAAGTCGGTTGGTGCTACCAGCAGCAGTACCACAGGTGATGGAGACCCTTCGGATGCGGTTCGGACGGTCCGAGCTGCTGATCAACGCGCTGCTTCGTAGGGTACGTGAGATTCCGGCCCCGAGATCCGATCGATTGGATCAGCTAATTGACTTCGGGATGGCAGTGCAGGCGTTAAGCGATCACATTGAAGCAGCGAACGAACGCGCTCATCTATCGAATCCGTCACTGCTGCAGGAACTCGTCACGAAACTCCCAGCGGACCAACGAATGATGTGGGCAGGATACGTACGAGGTTTTCAGCACGTCGACCTGAAGACCTTTGGCGACTACATGGCAACGGTGGTACGAGACGCGTCCAGCGTTGTTAACTTCGAACCGGAACTGAAGCGATCTAATCCTCGTGATCGCCCGAAAGGCAAAGGATTCGTTTACTCCCATTCAGACGACGCACCAGGAAGGTCTGGGGTGTCAGCTTGTGAATCACAAGACGCGTCTAAAAAATTTGATTGCGCTCACTGTAACAAGAGCGGGCACCGATTGAGAGATTGCGTTGCTTTCAAGCAGCTACACGTTGACGATCGCTGGCGACGGGTTCGTTCGTTGGGTTTGTGCCAGAACTGTTTGTTTAATCACGGACGACGAGCTTGTCGAGGTCAGAAACCTTGTAAAATTGATGATTGCCAGTATCACCACCACCCGCTCCTACACTCTACTAGAACACCATCCAGAACGCTGCCGAGCAGAGCTGCAGAGCATCACACTCATCGACATTCGACTTCATCGACGTTATTTCGAATCATTCCAGTAATTCTTCACGGATCTCTTGGTTCAGTTAACACGTTCGCATTTATCGATGAAGGTTCTGACCTGACATTGGTGGAAAGCGACTTGGCTACATCGCTCGGGGTAAAAGGAACACCGCGTCCGTTGTGTCTCCGATGGACTGGAAATACATCTCGTATCGAAAAAGGTTCGCAGCAGATCACAATAGAGATTTCTGGCGTTGGACAAAGCAAGCGGCATAAGCTGATGAATACACGAACCGTAGATAAACTAGGTCTTCCAAGTCAGAGTTTTAGCATCGAGGAAGCTGTTAAAATGCACAAACATCTTAAGGGCATCCCGATTTCCAGCTACCAGAATGCCGTACCCAAAATACTCATCGGGGTGGATAATCTACGTCTGGCGCTACCGTTGAAAGTGCAGGAAGGTGAAGGGATGGCTCCGGTGGCAGTGAAAACCAGATTGGGCTGGTGTGTGTATGGCCCTCGAGGAAGCGACTGCGTAGGCTATAGTTTTCACATATGCGAATGTTCTTGTGATGAAACCCTTCATGACGCGGTGAAGGACTTTTTTGCAATCGAGGCAGTCGGAGCAGAAGCAGTGGTAGTTCCACGAACCAAAGACGACGAGAGGCTGCTTGGAATGCTCTGGAGCCCGTCAACCGACGAACTAAGTTTTTCCACTCAGATGAGCGAGGAGGTACAATCACTAATCCGAACCAACACGCGACCGACAAAAAGGCAGGTGCTACGATGTGTAATGACGTTGTTCGATCCATTGGGCTTGCTTTCGCCGTTTATCATCCACGGTAAGGTACTGATCCAGGACCTGTGGCGAGAAGGTACGGGATGGGACGATCAAGTTAGCGACGTGGTCTACGCCAAGTGGCAGAGGTGGATAAAAATGATCGAGTTCATCGCCGAAATACGAATCCCGAGATGCTACTTTCGGAAAGCCATTCAAGAATCCTATGGAAGTTGCGAAGTCCATGTATTTGTCGACGCCAGTGAAGTGGCGTATTCCTGCGCAGTCTATTTGCGCAAGCACAACGAGGGCGAAGGCCCGCGGTGCTGCCTTATTGCAGCCAAATCCAAGGTCGCTCCCCTGAAACCCTGGTCTATCCCCAGACTCGAACTGCAGGGGTGTGTACTAGGGGTGCGCTGGACAAAATTTGTGACAGAAAACCTTGGAATATTCATCTCCAAGAAAATCTTTTGGACAGATTCCACAACATCCCTAGCCTGGATCAAGGCTGACCCTCGAAACTACCGCCAATTCGTTTCATTTAGAGTGAGCGAGGTACTGGAGTACACTACAGCGAGCGACTGGCGATGGGTACCATCGAAATCAAACCCAGCTGATGAAGCAACTAAATGGGGTAGTGGCCCATACTTTGACCAGAACAGTAAGTGGTTCCAGGGTCCCGAATTCCTGCAAATGCCAGAAAGCGGGTGGCCTCAGCCTAAAGGGCCGATTATTGCCACAACTGAAGAGATGCGTGCATCAATCCTACATCACTGCTCGCTCGAACCCGCAGTAGACTTCGATCGGTTCTCCTCCTGGAATCGACTGCAGCGAGTCGTCGCATACGTTCTAAGATTCCTACACAACTCGACCAAGAATGTGTCGAAATGCTATGGAGCACTTCAGCAAGTCGAGCTTCGAAAGGCAGAGATAACCATCTTGAAATTGGTGCAGCAAGATGCTTATCCGGATGAGATCGCCGCACTGGTGAATAAACCACCAAACGTTATCGGGCAGGAGACCATAGGGAAAACTAGCGCCATCTATCGACTATTGCCAATGTTAGACGAAAATGGTTTGCTCCGGGAACGCGGCCGAATTGGCGCTGCGAAGGACGTGTGTTACAATGTGCGTCACCCTATTATCCTACCGGGTAAACATCGAGTTACAGAACTTCTGCTGCATGAGTACCATCAACGATACAGTCACGGCAATTCAGAGACGGTGGTGAACGAGGTCCGTCAACTTTATTCTATCCCGAGGCTTCGTTCGGCTGTCAAAAAGGTGGATCGTGAATGTTGCTCCTGTAAAATCCGCCGTGCCAAACCAGCGATACCTCTAATGGCACCGCTTCCGCCTGCCCGATTAGCTCATCATGAACGAGCTTTTACCTATACCGGCGTGGACTACTTTGGACCATTATTAGTAAAACTGGGAAGATCTAACGTCAAACGGTGGATCGCGCTGTTCACCTGTCTAACAGTACGCGTGGTTCACCTAGAAGTCGCGTACACGCCGGCGTCGGTGGTGGGGGGGGGGGGGGGGGTGTTTGGGGGCCCCGGGGGGGGGGGGGGGCCGGGGGGGGGGGGGGGTTTTTGGGGGGGGAAAAAAGGGGGGGTTGTTGGGGGGGGGGGGAAAGGGGGGGGCGGGTTTTTGGGGGGGGGGGGGGGGGGGGGGGGGGGGGGGGTGTGGGGGGGGTGGGGGGTGGCACGTGGGGGGGAAAGGGGGGAAAAAAAAAAAAAAAAAAAAAAAGTCGCGTACACTTTGTCTACGGAGTCCTGCATCTCTTGTGTGCGCCGTTTCGTGGGTCGCCGGGGATCGCCAAACGAATTCTTCAGCGACAACGGCACAAACTTTCAAGGAGCTGATCGAGTACTGCGACACCAAATAAGCCAGGGACTGTACAACACATTCACCAGTGCCAACACGAAGTGGAACTTCATACCGCCGGGAGCGCCGCACATGGGTGGAGCATGGGAACGCTTAGTACAATCCGTCAAGAAATCTATGAACGAAGCGTACTCCGAAGGAAAGCTGGATGACGAGGGGTTGCAGACATTGGTCGTGGAGGCTGAAAATATCGTAAACTCAAGGCCTCTGACGTACCTGCCGCTCGAGGCCGAGGAGACAGAGGCTCTCACCCCTAACCACTTCCTGGTATTAAGATCCAATGGGATGCAGCCACAAATACGTGAATATACGCCTACTTTCACTACGCAGAACAGCGAACTTGTTCGCCGACAGATTTTGGGAAAGTCGTACGAGTTGATCCAGTGTCAGCTTTTGGTATTCTGGAAGCGATGGCTGATGGAATACCTGCCGGTGATACGCCGGCAATCAAAATGGTTCAACGAAACACGGCCGCTTAAAGCGGGGGATCTTGTGATGGTCGCAGAACCAGCTAAACGCAACGGTTGGGAGAGAGGACGGGTCATTCGCACTATTGAAAATCCGGATGGTCGTCATCGACAGGCGGTGGTAAAGATTGGAGGGAAGGCTCTGGTTAGACCGGTAGCAAGGTTGGCGCTTCTTGACCTGATGGAGAGACGTGAGACTCCGGAAAACTCCGGACCACACCCAGGGGAGACTGTCAACGCAGAGAAGGGTCAAACTGGCAACCTTGCCCATAGCAATCAGTAAAATACAGCGAGGCGTCAAGTCATCGCCGCAGTTCACGTCAATTAGCTAAAGCGACCCGGAAATTAGAATGACAGACGTCCGAGCAACGAACTGTCACATTTTTATTCACAAAGCAGTTGTTGCAGCAGTCAAGTGTAAAAGTTTTTGGTTATTGAAATTTAATTATATAAAGACATTGTTAAAAGGTGGTTTTCTGGTGATACTCAGTAAATTCGTCGGTTAACGCGTTATCCTGAAAGAAAAGTAAGAAATAATTAATAAAATAGTTAATGAGTTAATAAGTTAATTAGAAAACTTAACATAGGTTACGGTTACGATCAGTAGAGGTTACGATCGGTAGAGGCTACGATCGCGTGGAAGGGTGCCCATATTAAGAGGCCCACCGTATTGTAAGTTGGAAAAATTCTCATAAATTGTAATGTTGTACTTACCGGAAAATTAAATTACAGTTGTAGCATATTCTGCTAACAAAACGGCAACCTTGTTGCACCCTTATTCCTACGACGATAGACAGAATGTCAAAAACTATATTGACACAAAAAGATCTCTTCAGGGCTACTATTCTGATTTCCAAAGAGTGTTATACTAATAAATTTTTATAAGGGTTTGTTTTTTTTATCCGGATGACACCTCCCTTATTTGTTAATCCTTGCGGATCCGGATTTTCGCCCATTTTTTTTTGGAAAAAAACCAAATTTTTTTTAAAATCAGGGTTGGGTTTAAAAAAAAACCCGGGGGGGTTTAAGTTTTTTTTTTTTTTAAAAACGCGGGGGGGGGGTGGGGGGTTTTTTTTGATTTCCCTATTACAGACATAATTTTATTATAACAAGTTGTTCAATGTTGGTAATGTTCTCTTCAAAATCCAATCAGTGCTTGAAAGTGTTTCTGTTCGTTGTAGTGCGTTAGATAGAGTCCCTACCTTGCAATAGGAATCAAATATTTTTGAGAAAGTGTTTGAAAGAGAAAGTGAAATGTCGCAGAATATGGCTGCAAAGTATCAGAGCAGCAATCGGAGGGAATAAATCTTTAAGCTATTTTGAATAATAGCATGAGTTTAAAGTCGAATTTCAAACATTTGAAGAAGTTATTAAGGGTTTATTGAATTCCTGCAAAAAAAAAAAAAAAGTGGGTCATATCAGGGATATAACCGCGAGGATCACGTAGGACCGCGTTGGTGCATAGTAATAATTGTATCATCTTATTTATACATATCATTACACATATAGTTGGTTTGGATTGATATGTTTTTATTATTTTGCTTGACTCGCCCCTTCTTATGAAATTCGGTTCAGTTTAATGAAAAAAAAATTCAGCTCCGGTTTGATGGAAAATCTCTGCCGAACTCACCACTCTCGACTGAATGCCTCAAACAATCCAAAATGTACTAGTTTTGATAATATGCAAAGGTTGTTCAGAATAAATCACGAACATTTCAATTAAACACTATCTCTTTTATTGCAAAATTAAATTGGTCGTCCTGAAAAGGACGATGGTTATCGTATGCCTAAGAAATTAATTCCCAATTTTGGTTTATTTGGCCAGCCATAATGTGCTATATTCAATCCGGATAGTAGTTTATTAAACTCCTCGTCGCTGTGAATGGCCGACGGCAAGATAGTTGGGATGATTCTATTAATCTAGTTGTCACAAACATCGGTTAGGCTTTGGAAGCGGGTGGCGCCCACGCGGATTATCGTTTTTTACGACCCATTGCCACGGCAATAGGTCGAGCGGGGAAACTTGAAAAACTTTGCAGCGCTTCCTTCTGGTTTGTAGATGACGAAGCGCAGGTGATAATTTACGAGCCAGACGCGCAATCGCAAGAAAACGGATGAGATAAAGAAAAACCGAGAAAAAAATTCGTAACGAGAGAGCGAAAACAGAACCGTCGATCAATCGAACTTGAATATCTAAATGAAATCATTTTGGTTCAAATCGTGTGCTTTATACTGGTGTTGATTACATTGCCTCCAAAGAAGAGAGGCACGAAAATGCAGTACGAAGCAAAATTCAAAAGAGGGAACAGGCTTCAGCTATAAAATCAGACACCGGCTACAAAGCAAAATAATTTTACAGCTGAGGGGTGTGGCTAGTGCTGTATTTAACATGGAATAAAACTAAATGAAATAAAAAGAAGACAATTTGTTACCCGCTTTTAAGGACCCGGAGAGGGAAAACTGTATTTTCAAACTGTTCATATGTAGATTTGTATGGGAGCAAAAGTAGGTCATCTTTCAGTGATAAATTGGACTACTTATACTAATATTACTTAATTGAAGTTTTTCTGATCAAATGGTGTATAAATGAAGTCATTCTGTTCAGTCAAACGAGAGTTATTAGCGTTCAAAAACTTTTCACTTTTGCGTAACGCTCTCATTTTTCAAACTTTTGAAATGACGCCCGGTATAGAAAAGAGAAGCGTAGTCCTACGTTAAAAATTATCGTTTAAATTGATGACCAATAAATATAATGATTTTTATATAGCTACATATTCTTTAAAGAAACCCTGTATGTACTTGTATATAAAATACATATTTCGAACAGGTCCTCAACTATCTTTCATGCCATAAAGATCAGGGCCCTCATAACTATCGTAGCAAATACGACCGTGTCCGTATCATCATGCATACCACACGGCCCTTTTTAGAGCCACCAAATGCTTTCTAAAGAGTGTACAATAGAATTTTCTTACATAGTTACTTTCTAATGCTGGTCTGCGAACACTCACGCTATTTTGACCTAGATTACACTCAGTAGCAAAAAAAAAGCCGAGCAAAATTTTGCTTCCATAAACCGTCATATTCAACCTTCTGTAATTTTTTCAAGTATTAATATTTTTTGCTCAATTTTTGACAGAACTATTAATAATGTATTGACCTTATGTGACCAAAATTTCATGTTCATATAATTTTTAAATTTGAAGTTTTGATAACATATGTCAAAAAAGTCGTTTTTGGACATACCAATTTCAAAAATACGTACTTTTGTGAAAAAAATAGGTAGCATAATAAAAATTTCAGCACAGCTCAAAACAGTATAGAAAATAATGTGGACAAAATTTAAACTGTTTCCATCAAGTTGTTTGGACCACAGCTGGCGTCAAAGTTGACGCACCAACATGAGTATTTCTCTTTTTCACACGGTATTGACCTTGCTGAAATATCGGTGCAAAAAAAAGCCGAGGCGAATTCATCTTGTTAATACACATGATTTGTTACGCGTGATATCTACGAAATAACAAGTGTAACCCATGAAGAACTTCAAAATATGGCATTCAATATGTATTGGTTTGTGAAAACTACGTTTACAATATTATACAGTATTATTAGTAGAATTCGCCTCGGCTTTTTTTCTGCACCGATATTTCAGCAAGGTCAATACCGTGTGAAAAAGAGAAATACTCATGTTGGTGCGTCAACTTTGACGCCAGCTGTGGTCCAAACAACTTGATGGAAACAGTTTAAATTTTGTCCACATTATTTTCTATACTGTTTTGAGCTGTGCTGAAATTTTTATTATGCTACCAATTTTTTTCACAAAAGTACGTATTTTTGAAATTTGTATGTCCAAAAACGACATATGTTATCAAAACTTCAAATTTAAAAATTATATGAACATGAGCTTTTGGTCACATAAGGTCAATAAATTAATTATAGTTCTGTCAAAAATTCAGCCAAAAATATTGATAATTGACAAAATTACAGAGGGTTGAATGTGACGGTTTATGGAAGCAAAATTTTGCTCGGCTTTTTTTTTTGCTACTGAGTGTACGTCCATTGACTAGGGTAGAGGTCCAATGGAAATTTGAAAAATAGCGACCATCACGAATATTTGAAACATTTTGAACGCTAATAACTTTATCATTTCTCGATAGATTTTTGAGATTGTTGCTTCAATCAGTTGGAACTGTCAAGTCAATTGACTTTGAAATATAACTCAAATAATTGACTTCGAATTCCCAAACAGACTTTCAACAATCTATAACGCAATAAGGATAATGGTATCCAGCTAGCCGATCATATCAACACAATCACCACTGCCAGCACAGCCGTTGGCCTTTGATCATACCAACATTTAAATGCATTCTAGCACCGCAAAAAGATTTGTAAAGAGCAAATCATAGAATTTTCTAACATACTTATTTATCAATGCCGATCCAACGTCCCATTAAAACAGCACCTACGTTTCAATGTTGCTCTACGAAACGAACGAAACTAATCTACCATGTTGAACCAGACAATGCATCAAACGGTTTAACTTTGTCTACATAAACCGGTCGTGTGTTATACACGGATTTTCGGCAAGGCTTCTTGATCTAATCGATCAATGCAGCCTCTATTCTAATACAGGCAATTAAAAATAATAATAATAAAATTCATTACACATTGCTACATAGTCTACGTCAACTTTGCGTACAACCCCATTGGGCTGTCCCTTATAGTTTTTTTTCATAAATTTGTTTATTTATACAAGCTCAATCAAATCAACTTTACAGTGCCAAGTTTTCATGTTTATTTACATCAGTTATCTTAGAACTAAAGTTAGGACGGGTGGTTGAAGAACCAATAAAAAAAATCATATTTGGAAAATATTTCAAATATACTTAATTAAAATGTTCCAGAGTCCTCAAGATGTTTGTAACAAATAAGTTTATTGCTGGTTCTCAACTATCTATTCAATAGCTTTCCCATCAATCAATCAATCTTAAATGATACCGTGTATGCCTTTGGTTCATAAGATCAACTTAACGTTAATTTTTGTTATGTCATTATGTATGTCATAGACTGCCAAATACCCTCCCTTTGATTGACCCTCTCAAAATTGAGACTCATACTATCTGAAAACTGTTTTATCATGCAACTAATTTTCTCGACACTGACAACCACTCAAAGTTTCAAGCCAATTATTCATTGAAATGAAATCCGGAGCTTCCATTTCTAATATCACCTTACCGTTTTTTCTCAATATTTTTTTTCCCACAGATCAAACTTTGTCTTCTAGACTGCGTTATAGCCAATGAAGAGGTGCAACGAGGAATATGAATATTCAATGCTAATACAGTGATGTAGATGGGAACAGGTTAATCTGAAAGTGGAAGAAGATTGCAATTAGTCACATCGTCAGTCAAAAGCATGAAGTATTCAAAATTGCATCAGGAACAGCGCCGCCAGCCTCATCAGAACCAACGAACGAGAGGTTGTGAATATAAAGTAGTTAGTGGAAATCGAGTTAGGCAACTGATTAAATCAAATTAGACATGGTGCTCTGATAAGACCCTCGTGTACCTTTTTCGTTTCTTGTTCGAGGCAACGAGGAGACCATATGCAACAGTGGAAAAGTGAAGAAACACAAATGCAAAGTGTGAAACATAGGACCAAATAAAGTAAACATACGAGCAAGCAAGCAACAGACAAAATTAATCCCTAGCTGAATACAGACAAATATGAACACAAAACCACCTCTCCAAGTTCCTAACTTTATCGGTAGTAGCACCTCATCAAGACCACAAAGCCCTTCATTGTGTTTTTCGACCGCCTCGTCGAAAGCCGAAAAGAATGAACCGGTAACGTTGTGTGGATGTCGTCGAGCACCAAGGTCACAATGTTTCTCTGCTATAGGTTAGTTACAAGTAAAATAATTGCCACAAATACGTTAACATATTATTTACTTACGCATGCACTTAATTCACATTTAAACATGTAGAATGAATTCCATAATCGTTTACCTCGGTAGATTCAGCAAAAAAAAAATGGATTCTTCTTTAGATCGATCGTTAACTTTATTTATAATAGCTCTACAAAGCAAACTGTTCTATAGATTCGATTCCCAGTATGGACTTAGAATTTTTCCGTAAAGGCAAAATCACTATCCCAAACGCCATTGTAACAAATTATTAAATTAATTCAGTATAAGGAGGCACCCCATAGTCTCTTAGTTGATCTCATACATAAAAGTCTCTTGCTAAGAAAAATGCGTGTAGTTTGTCCATTAACTACGTTATTTTTACTCTGCATTGACGTGACTTTCAGCCTGAAATAGGACTGGTTCGCCACGGCAAGATACAAACTGGATTCTTCATATCGAATCCATCATCAGTCGAAACCAACAGCCTTGTTTACCTTCCAAAGTAAGATGTGATCAGAGATTTATCGATTCAGGAAATCCCAGAGCCACGGAGTTCCTAAAATCAGCCTTTACCCGAAAACATAGAAATCCAAGCAAGAGGTTTAAGAATGACAACATTTTTTATTCTACAATATTTCGTGGCCAGAGATTTAACAACACAATAAGTTCTTAACTAAGTGTTCTAAATGGTCTTAATTAACTACTGTTGAAGTGAATTTCGATGTTTTCAATGCCAATATCATGTCATGCATAAGAAAGAGTGAGTGGCAAATATTATCTAACTCTATGTCCAGGGAGTCGAGAAAATTCGTAGTCAACACCGGAAATCGATGCCAGCCACTTCGAGCAAAGTTTTGTTTTGTACCTGTACCTTCTCCGGCGGAGCTGAGGGAGGCCCCGAGAAAACATATGTCCCACAAAATATTACAAAATCTACAAATGCTTGAGAACATTTAAATTAAATTTGGGCAAAACGGTCAACGACCGGGCATCGTAAAAGCATATTTTAAACCTGCTAGCAGTTGTTGTTCAGATGTTCAGATTGATGAATGTTTTAAGCAAATGACCTCCATGTGTTACGTTGCGTTTTTATTTTGCAAGTCTGCAACTTTAATTTGCAAGTATTTCAATAAAGGGCAATGAAATTCAATCACGAAAGAGACCAAATTCTAACTTGTAACTTGTCGTGACGCGTGAAACCGACTACGTTCAAAATAGGTCTGATGTTCTTATAAAAACCGAAGACAACAATAATGTGAATTTCAGGCTTTTAAATCTCAGTATTAAGTCTAGTGGCTATTTATCAAGGCATTACGGACTTAGATTTGTGGTTTTCCAATATATTCTTGAAGCTGTTGTAAATGTAGCATTCGAAACGTGATTTTCAGTGTGACAATAATTATTATTTTGGAATTCAAGTAAGGATTTAACAATATTTCAAATAGAACATACAATTGAATCATATTAACCTCTTGTCTGTAAGTATTTATGACAACAAACAAAGATCACATCACTCATAGTATTCATTATTTATAAGAGTGTAGGATGATTTCAAGACTTTTACATGAACGCAATTTTACACCTGAGAAATTGGTGAGGATGTTAGTGACCACGAAAATTCAATTCAAGTGGAAAAAATCGGTCAAAAGGTGCTTGTAGTGGTGGTGGCTTGCAAGTAGCAGGCTTATGGCAGGCTACTTTATCCTGTGGCTTACAGTCATCCATTTTCTACACCAAATGAACAATTACCCTAGCAAAGGAAAATAACAAGCTAGTATCATATAAGTAACAAGTTCTGTTATCCCAGATTACGTTTTAAATTCCACTGTTATCGCATAATAAATTTATCCATCCAAATCACCGTTGCCTAGTTTTGTTATCATATGTTATCATTTTATACATACAATTTTTGACGAACGTTACTAGTTGAATGCAAAACTTTAAATAATACCAGCATATTTGAACAAGAAATTATGATTTTTTTTTTTTCAAAAAAAGTTTTCAGATATTAGCCTGAGAATTTGATTTCAAATTGATAACATAATTTGAAACTATTTTAATAAATTTGCTCAGAATATAGGATTTGTTATCAAGATGTTCTCACTGATAATAAAATAAGCTATTATTATGATGATCAACGAGTATTTTTTTGTTGTTATTCATTCTATTATTTTGGCTGTTTACTCAGCCTCATTGATAACATATTCAGTGATCAAATAATGATATCTTGGTAATAGAATTTGTTATCATAATCATAATCCTTTGCTCGGGTAATGCCTATGTTTACCGCGAGGAGTGTAAAAAAAGTTGCTTCCACTGCATAAGAACCCTGGCAAAGTAAAATAACAAACTGTTATCAAATAAGTAACAAGTTCTGTTATCTCAGATATTATTCTGGGCTCAACTGCTATCGCATAACACATTTAGTTATCAACATAGAATAATTTTGTTATCATCTGTTGTCAATTTTTAATGACGATTATTGTCGAATGTTACGAGTTACATGTAAAACTATTAATATTACCAGCATGTTATGGACATAAAATAGTGCTTTTATACAAGAAGCACTACTTCAGTAATGTGTATGAATTTGACATCATATTGATAATATAATAATAAAATCATAATGAACTATAAAATGATAATAAAACGAGTAGGTATTGTGATATCTAGTGAATATTTATTTGATATCTCTTTGTTATTTTGGCTGTTTGTCCAGCCTGAATGATAAAATATTTAGTGATCAAACAATGATAATCTGATATTAGAACATGTTATCAATTTGGTATAAGCCTTTGCTCTGAAAGCACAGTGTCGCCCTTTTGAACTGGCCAGATTTCACATCAGCACCCTATGCCAAATCCACAATTAAGTGGTTTTTATACAATAAAGTATGAAATAAAGAGGATGGCAATCGACCTGTCCACAGCTTCGTCCTATTGAATGATGCTGGGCTCTTGTCGAGCGTTTCTTAAAAGGAAGGTTCTAAGACATGACAGTTCCAGAAGAACAGAAAAAGTAATAAAACCACTGTTCCAAAACGGATGCGAGGAGTTAAAACTATGCTCAGAGAATACTACCAATATATTTTTGTCTTTTTTTGTTTTGCTCAACATAAACAAAATGACTTGAAATATATTCTTTTTACCTTCAATTTTCAATGAATAGAAAATTACTGGAAAAATTTTGATTATACCATATTTTCGATACAGTCCTTATTGTATTGGCAAACACAATCATACGGTTATGCTAACGTGCACTCCGACTATGTCGGGAATCGAACCCTCGACCTCCAGATTATATGACCGACGCGTGTACCGAGTATTCTATGACTTACTATTGTATTTACCCTGCAATATACAAATTCATGAAAAGTTGAAGATGAATAAGTGTCAATAAAACACTGAATTGATTTTAAAGCCTTACGAGAACAAGTGAAACGTTTTCGCAGTTCTGTTTGGAAATAATCCCGACAAGTGCCATTTACTTGACAACCAGTAAGTAGCTTATGACGATATGCATTTTTCTATTTTTTTTTCTTTGTTTAAATCAACGCTTGAAACATTACATCTCAAAACTAACGTAGCTAAAAAACACATCAAACATTCGATCAGACATCAACATGATGTCTCTATGAAAACTAATTATATCAAAGTTGATTAATGGTTCATTCGTTCAAATTAATAATTACTCAAGCTGCGTGTAAAATTTATTCAATGCAAGGGAAGAAAATCAAAATGCATATATTGGATTGCATATATCCATATATTATATCCCTACCTCGTGCTATGGAACGTTTATGCTTACGTTTTGCGTTATGAACGTGCTCTTCGGTGATTTTGAAAATTGCTGTGTCGAACCTATCTTATGGTATATTACGAAATGCTGCCTCTCCACGTGAGGATAAAATCAACATGTCTAAGATAGCGCACTCTCAAAGTGATATGCAAATAACTCACACTTGTAAGCGTCCATAATAGTAGAGCGCACTCGGAGATGTTCATGCGAAGGTAATCCATTATCTTTGAGTTTCAATCGCACAAACGATCCAATGCCTCTCAAGATATAAGCTACAATTTCTTTGCGTCAATATAACGAGCATTCATGATACTTTAGCTAGTGTATTATTTAGTACTAACCAGCAGGATTATAACCTATGTCTATTCTGTCATACTAAGTACAATTCGGTTTCACCTTCATTTTTTACACATATTTTATTAGCTCATTTACAAAGCCTTCTTTTTAATAACTACTGTGCCTCTAATAGCCTTAACGAAAAGCTAAAAAACAGCGCAGTGAAAGGTTTGTTTACTAAGTAGTGAAAATTTAATCATTATTGATACTCACGTTCAAAAGTTATCAAAGCAAGAGACAGGCAAAAACACTATTGTTGAAAATCCGACGTGGACAGGCTTGACCTATCTTAAATTCCCTGTAATCGGCTGTTAATATCGTGCTGAAACATTGCCAGGAAACACTATCGCTGGATCGCACAACACAAAACAAACGTAAAAGTAGAACATACGACCACAGATAGTAGGTACGAGTGAAAATCCGTAGGACATTCTGGAACAATCCTGGGATCTCCTTGCGTGATTTGGCAAAAAAGTTTGCTGCGCCGTACAGTATAGTACGACGTAACGGTCGGCGTGGAAGTTTCTAGCCGTACCATGCCAGCAAACACCCCATCAGGACTCTGAAACAGAACCTGGTTGCCAAACGCCAGGCAAGAATGCTGCACGAGCAAATTCTGTCGAAATAATGCGCGTATTAAAAAAAGCGACTATTTTCGGATGAATGGTAAAAAAGAACGGAAAAAGATATGCTAACAATCTAAATTACATTTTATTCATTATTCATTAAGAAATTAAAAACTTCACAAAAATACTTCTCCATGCCGCTCCGCCTGCTATAGTTAGCCGGAATTTTGGTCATAGGTGAGAAAAGGATGCTTTTAGGTATATTCTTCAGTTCCTTGGTCGCCGTTTAGATCAAATCATCTGTCGTTTAGGCCACGAAATTATTTGAATATACTCTCCTCTTACAATTGGCCCAATACTTCTCGATTGGGAGGAGCCGGGGCAAAACCGGAATGCCCAATCGCTCCATTTCCTCCAGCGCCCGCTTCGAGTAGTGGGCCGACGCTAGATCCGGCTAAAACACCACGCCATCATCCTTGTGGTACTTTTTAATGAAGGCGGCAACTTCTGGAAGGCACTTCGTACTGTAGATCTCGTCGTTCACTGCTAACCCCTGCTAGCCCTAACAAAAAGAAGAGGACACGTGACATCCCCTTTTCACTGATTGTGAGCCACAGCAACACCTTCTTGGGGAGCTTCGTGTGCGCTGTACTTCACATTGCTGCCAATTTCTTTTGTCAGGGAGGTGAATGCCAATTTCTTTTGTCAGGGAGGTGGAGGGAGAAGCCTGGCTCAGGCCGCTGCTCGATGGACTTTCCCTTCTCTAGAAGTGCCAGAATCTTGTAGATGTTTCCGCGGTCGTATCCGGCCGACACATATATTGACTACTGTCTTGTGGACCGACCACCAGGTGGGAGGGTGATCGAATGAAAAATCGGAACATTTCGTCGCTTCTTTTTAATGCATGCTTTAGATCGTTAGCAAAACCTCACGTTCAAAGACACCAACGACACGTTTGTCCTACACGAGCATTGTCAATGTTTCATGGTCGTTGAGGACTGCCGGACTTTTGAAGTTGGTCAACTTTGTAGTTCGGTGAACTTTGTAAGAACGATTGCCAGCCATAATGCACTTTTATATCTCCGTCACCAATGAGCCCATATACACGAATTCATCTACCGCCACGATTTCATCACCGTTGATCTAAACTCGTGATAAGAGACTAAAATTTTACTTTCATAAGACTCTTCCTACTGTGTATTTTATCTTTTAGGCGTTAATAACAAGCCCAATCCTACATGCTTCAGTCTTATGTCTGATGTACGTTTCCACCATAGTCTCAATGTTATGTGTTATGATACTAATGTCGTCGGCGAAGCCAAGAAGGTGGACGGACTTTCAGAACATCGTACTAGTCGTGTCGATCCCTGCTCTTTGAATCACACCCTCCAATGCAGCATTAACAAGCAAACACGGCAGTCCATCACCTTGCCTTGCCTAACTCGAGACTATCCCTGAGTTTCGGACGACACACATCACTCGATTCACCGTCGCCTTGACCAACCATGTCAGTTTTTCTGGATATCTATGTTCATGCACAATCAGCCATAGCTGGTCTCAATAGATTGGTTTGTAAGTGTTTTGAAATTAATGAAAAGATGATGTGTGAGCACGTTATATTCACGACACTTCTGCAATAATTCATGAAGTGTATCGATGAAACTGCGTGATGGGCCGTGAGGTTTCAGAGCACTACTTGGAAACCTGGAAAAAATACCATCGTTTTTAATACATTTTTCATAATAAGGAACATGGTTTTTCAGGCTCTTCCTTGCAGTTTTCTTCAATGCGAATTTGAAATATGTGAAATCGTGGTGTTCAGAAAAAAAATTTACTATCGTTAGGATAAAGTAAGAGGAAATAAATTTAAAAATCCGGAATCTAAATTGTGATTTTCTGGGATCTGATTTAAGAAAAAAATCGTTGATATATCAATAAACTCTATGCGTGGAAAAAGTTTCATAAAAATTTGACATTCTTTGGCTATACAATATTTTTAAAAAGAGACTTTTAGCGTAGTAAAATTGAATGATAAAATGAATTGAAAATAAGAATTGTCAAAATTGCATAACCGAAATTAATTTGTTCTTTCATGATATGCAGAATATGACAACATACCTTTGGTGCTTGTTGTGGGTTTCTTTCTTCTTATCGCCCTTATAAACAATTGCACGCTGTTACGAACGCGACATAGCGAATATTTCATATCCTAAATTTTACAGTTATCTGTAAAAAAATTATCGGATGTCGGTAAAATTTCACCGAAATCCGTTCAATTGGATTACCGAACGTTCAGCTGTTGAGAATTCGGTAAAACTTTACAGATTTCTGTAAAAAAAATCTGAGTGTGTAAGAAATTTATTCTTGAGAGATCATAGGCCTACGGGCGGAGAAAATAAAAGGGTACGCCAAAGAACGGAGAAAATTATAATTTGATCAACCAAAGAGTACACACTTAGATTTTTTTACAGAAATCTGTAAAAGTTTACCGAATTCTCAACAGCTGAACGTTCGGTAATCCAATTTAACGGATTTCGGTAAAATTTTACCGAAATCCGGTAATTATTTTACAGATAACTGTAAAATTTCACCGAAATCCGTTAAATCGGATTACCGAACGTTCAGCTGTTGAGAATTCGGTAAACTTTTACAGATTTCTGTAAAAAAATCTAAGTGTGTAGGTTGAGTTGACCATTATTTGGTCCGTAAAACTTATTTGGGAGATCATAGGTCTAAGAGCAAAAGAAAATTAAAAAAAAAAGTCGAACTCAGTTGCGCGAGAAAACAGTAAAACCAAGGAAACAAAACAAGGGGCAAATGGCCACTAAATTACAATTTGTAGACAACGTCCGCGGGCATTGTCGTCTATGCACGGAGAAAGATGAGGTGCAAGACACGGTCGCATGCGACAAATGCGACAGATGGTTTCACTATGGGTGTGTAAGGCTTCCCAAGCTGCCACAGAAAAATGAATCATGGTCTTGCGTTAGGTGTTGCACAGAAGAAGAGGAGAAACAATCTCACGCGCAAGAAATGGCAGATGTTAAGCAAAGATTGTTAGAATCGTCGCTGGAGCTTGAGGCGAGAGCCAAGGCACAACGAAAATCCGAAGTACATGCAACATCAATGGAAACGGAACTAGTTCACTATAAGCAAGAGCTGGAAAATAAAAATAAAAAAAAAAAAAGAAACTACACAACAAGAGGTGAGACGCTAGTCGTTGGAAGCGTGTGGTCCAGTTCATGTAGCGGGGGAGTATATAGAACCGCAGAATATACATGGACCAACGCGATTGTTTACTTCCAATATGAAATTGCATTATACTATTATGTAGTGACAATGAAAACGATCAAATCTTGCTGCGCCACGGACTAGTGTGTCCTTATTCCCATGGAAAATGTTTAGATTCCGAAGATGGCTATTCCACGTGGGATGTAAGCATGAACCAACGATGCAAGGATACAGAATTCGAAATCATCTATGAGGGCGTGGTAAATAAAACGATCAATATGGACGCTAAGATAAACAATAAGAGGGCAGTTTATACATCCATCTCAGATACTCACCTATTCTCTATCAGAACAAAGGAGTCCACAAAGATATGTGAATATACAGGATACAGCACGGACCATCCTAGATTATTCATCCTAGAATCGGCAGAGATAAATTCACCATTCTCTCAAAGGCCATCCAACGAACGACGTGTACAGCACGGTAATGATCGAGATGTGCAAAATCGACAAGGGTCTGCTGGAAACGAAACTGACGCTAGTTAGAATAAATCCGACGGAATTTATAACAAGTATAATGAAAAGAACCGGATTTACGGCAGTCGTGGCCGGAGAGGTATTGCACGTGCTAGAATGCAAACTAATATATGTACAACCATTCGCTGTCGACGGATGCTACCAGGAACTTCCAGTTAAATATGGTAACCTAACCATGTTTTTTTTTTATATATATATATCTTTATTATAGTGGCTTTCAGCCTCCTGGGCTGGTTCGCCAACCTAACCATGTATTTAACACCGGTTACTCGTACATTGCAATCAGAGGGACAGAAATCGAATGCCAGCAAAATTTCAATTCGGTGGAAGATGGTACACCTTCGATGGGAAAATTAGAGAAACCATTCCACCACAGAGACTAACCACAGACCTAGTAACAAAGTGGTCATTACCCAATCTGATGGAGAGCGGGGTCTACGACGCCGATAACACTAGTCGGCAGTGTTTCACTCCCTTCAAGTATATATGTTGAATTTTATAGATAATCTACGCTGAATACAAATATGGGCTCAGAAATGCTGTAACGCGTCCAGTTTTTGAGAAAAATGTGATTAAAATTCACAAAAACACGTATTTCCGTAGTAATATGATCTACCTCATCAACAACCAGAATATTGGCTCTGCCCTTTGAAAGTTGGACTTGGATTTTATGGAATGGACCTCCCTGAATCCATTCGTGTACACAGATTTTTCGTAACACGTAAGATTGATGAAATAAACCGGGTTTTCATTCACAAAATTACGAATTTTCATGAAAATCAAGATTTCCTATTTTGAAAACATGAATTTCAGCTCCGCCCTTTGAATGTTGGGTTTGGATTTTATGAAATAAACCTCCCTGAATCCATTCGTTATCACAGATTTTTCGTAACACGTAAGATTAATGAAATAAACCGGGATAACATTCACAAAATTACGAATTTTCATAAAAATCAAGATTTTCTATTTTGAAAACATGAATTTCAGCTCCGCCCTTTGAATGCTGGGCTTGGATTTTATGAAATGGACCTCCCTGAATCCATTCGTGAACACAGATTTTTCGTAACACGTAAGATTGATGAAATAAACCGGGTTTTCATTCACAAAATTACGAATTTTCATGAAAATCAAGATTTCCTATTTTGAAAACATGAATTTTCGTTCCGCCCTTTGAATGTTGGGTTTGGATTTTATGAAATGAACCTGAATCCTTTCGTGTTGAAAAAAATGAGTTTTTGTTCACAAAATTGCGAATTTTCATGAAAATCAAGATTTCCTATCAGTCAGTCAGTCAGTCAGTCAGTCAGTCAGTCAGTCAGTCAGTCAGTCAGTCAGACAACAATGCTTTGTGTAGCCTCCTTAAAGCCCAGTGAGCAATGCCACTACCTTAAGGTCTGCACAGAGATTCCACTGGTGTTCCGAATATTTGATCTTTTCCCAAAGTGTTTTTATGTTCTCATAAGTTTCCTTCATGTGAGCTGCAAATGCAACTGGCACTGAAGAATACTTATTTCCATTGTGCAGTAACACTGCCTTCAAGCTTTTGCTTGAAGCGTCGATGAAGAGCCTCCAGTCAGTTGCGTGATACTCTGACTGTAGCTCTTCCATTAAACCTTCGATGTTGTTGCAAAATACAAGATCACCATCCATCGAAAAATATTTAATGTTATCTGAATGTCTCTTCCTAAATAAGATGACACCTTTACATCTTTTTCCAGGACATTCCACTGCTTTAGCCTTGAAGCTAGCAGCTGCGCTTTGGGCTTGGGTAGCTCCAAATCTCGAATCAAATCGTTCAGCTCCTCTTGGGTTATAACATGCGGTTCCTCAGACTCCGAAGGTAAAAAATCTGGATCATCCTGAAAGCTTTTCTCAGATTCGCCTGGTTCCGAATCCAACTCATCAGCACGTCCAGCAATATTTGGAGATATTGGAACTGGCATTGCTTCGGAGTGCAATGTTGGCCTTGATGGGTATTTATGCTTCAAAGCTTTGGAAAATCCATGAATTTTTGTCAAACAAAAATAACAATCGCTCATGTGATTGGTTGGATTAGTCCACACCATAGATTTGGCAAAAGGTAAGCCTTTGTGCGTACCTTTCATCCAACCAAGCAATGTTCGGTAGCATGAGCAACAGGAGTATGTTGGAACCCATGGAAACTCACGATTTGGAAGCTCCTTGTCAAAATACAGCTGATATGCTGTCTCCAACAAAGGTGTAAACCCCTTTCTCTGTTTCTTCAATATCACGTCTCCACAAATGCAACAAAATTTTTGCGGCATTTTTACAAAAATAAAAAAACGCGTCCGTAACACTCAAATAGCTAGCTTTGAATGAATAAAAAATGATTGTGCAAGGCTGAAGAGAGTCAACGTGAGCATTAATTGACGCCAAAGCAAGCCAGCAATAATAACACCAATTTTGTGCCGCAAATACGCCAATAGACCTTTTCGACCTTTAATCGTCTTTCTTTGTCTAACATGCGGGGATTAATGCCCGGTTTGGTTTCCCACAACTTCGTTGACTTCTCACTCGCACTGCTTGGATTCAAATATTGCAGTAGTGTGCGCAAATTAAACGTCAAAAAGCTCTATAAAATGCCGCATTAAGCTACGTGCTTGAGGATTCTTGCTTTCTTTTTTAACATATCTTTTCCTTATTCTCTCGAGCAATAGTGACTAACACAGAGTCTTTTGTCTCTGTCTATTCTTTTGTTTTTTTAGTGTTTGCGTGTTTTAATGCTGTCTTGCTCACTCCTATCCTTACTTAAAAATACGGCACTGCTGAATAGAGTATTTAATGAGGCGTTTCTGAAGGGCTCTATGCAGCTGACTTTTGAATTAATGAATGAACTTTGAAGGTCTTCAGTTCCCAAACTGCTGTAAGAAGCAACATCAATATACTCAATATACTCCAAAAGGCACAGCTAAAGGGATCGTTCATAAATTATGTTATGCTCTAAGAGGGAGGGGGGGGGGGTTTAAAAAGTTACGATGCATACAAAATTTTTCAAAAACTATACAAAAAATGTGATAAAGAAAGGAGGGGGTTAAAAATCTGTATTTTTGAGCGACGTAATTAATGGACGGGTCTTGATTTTCATGAAAACTCGTAATTTTGTGAATGTAAACCCGGTTTTTACATCAACCTTACGTGTTACGAAAAATCCGTGTTCACGAATGAATTCAGGGAGGTCCATTTCATAAAATCCAAGCCCAACATTCAAAGGGTGGAGCTGAAATTCATGTTTTCAAAATAGAAAGTCTTGATTTTTATGAAAATTCGTAATTTTGTGAATAAAATCCCGGTTTATTTCATTAATTTTACGTGTTACGAAAAATCTGGGATAACGAATGGATTCAGGGAGGTTTATTTCATAAAATCCAAACCCAACATTCAAAGAGCGGAGCGAAAATTCATGTTTTCAAAATAGGAAATCTTGATTTTCATGAAAATTCGTAATTTTGTGAATGAAAACCCGGTTTATTTCATCAATCTTACGTGTTACAAAAAATCTGTGTTCACGAATGGATTCAGGGAGGTTTATTTCATAAAATCCAAACCCAACATTCAAAGGGCGGAGCGAAAATTCATGTTTTCAAAATAGGAAATCTTGATTTTCATGAAAATTCGAGGTCCATTCCATAAAATCCAAGTCCAACTTGCAAAGGGCAGAGCCAATATTCTGGTTGTTGCTTAGGTAGATCATATTACTACGGAAGTACGTGATTTTGTGAGTTTAAATCACATTTTTCTCAAAAACTGGACGTGTTACAGCATTTCTGAGCCCATATTTGGATTCAGCGTAGCAAAATCTATAAAATCCTACCAGAAATGCCGACGGGAGCGAAAAAAGTTCCGATTTTGCCGACTAGTGTAACTTAAGGAAAATGAGAACAATGATTTACGATCAAGGGAACCGACGAATAGCATCCAACGTGATGGCCAAAATATTGACCGGCCATCAACCTAGTATACAAGGTTTTCATTTTGACGCACTAATATCAGAAAAACTAATTGATAACATAATCGACAAATATTGGAGCAAACTGATCTCATGGTCAACCTGGTTAGGAAATTTGACTTCGACAATTATCGGACTATACATGATAGGACGACTGATAAAATTTGTTATTGACACGATAATGCACGGACGCATACTTTACGACATATATGGTTTTGGTTGGCAATTAATTGCATCACTCTGGGATTCTACTCTGGGATTCTATGACATCGTTTCTCACTCACCGCAATACATTAAGGAACATCAAGAAGTCATCGACCAAAACATATGATACCAAGCAGTGCACTGATGCAGCGGAAACGATAGCACTATCCGAAGAAGTGCCGCAACCACGAGGCCCACCGTGTTCACGGATTACGATTCCAATAACTACCGAAATAAATTAAGGATTCTACACCAACCCCAAAATGACCACCCTTGTGAGGAGTCGTCCAGAAAACCAGAACGTCACCCCAAGAAGTCCACACCAGCTCAAATAATATAAAGACGTCTGATGTCAACCGACCCGGCAGAATGCAAAGGTGCGCATTACCTTTTGATCAGCAAAGACGCCCCCAGAAGACAGCGACAGTTCAAAGGATACCCAAACAATCCATCCTACGCCCGAAGTTTCGACAACTACTGCAGTAAAGAAATCAACATCCAATCCACGACAGCGATGCTTTACAAGACCATCAAACCATCAGGGGTAAGCGAAGTAAAAACGCCCAGCATACTGTAACCAACAAACTTAAAGATAAGAAGGAAGTGCAAGTACCTCACTCGGCCGCCTCCAATCCATGACGAATCACACATCCGATCGAGCAGATTATACTAGAAGAATTCTACATGCAATCTAAATGATACGAAACGCAACAATTATAAAATTAAATCTATACAAGAAATGAACGATAATAAAAACCTATTATGCATAATATCAAAATCAATTATGTTTATATAAAAAAAAACACATCTTATCATATTATCATTATGTAAGGGAAAAGTTGCAAACATTATATACAATTTACAAATGATTATGAAAAACATATTATTACAACGACATAGCAAATATGATTATATGAATCCACGACTTTCTTTTCCACTCCATTAAGATTTTACAAAACATAAAAATCGAAAATGATATTAAACAATCATGAAATATGTAACACATACCATACAAAAACTTCATACAATGAAGTAGTATAGTAAGAAGACATACGTTACAATGGGAAAGGTAAAAACAATTATATCAGGTTTAATTCATTTACACGATGATTATATTACATTCCATCCATTATATTTTTTAACGACTATATAAAAATTTACGAATCTATCCATGCAAATATTATACATTTACAAACAATTGATAACAAACATATTATACTATTAAACAAAAAAAAAGGGTTAGGTGACAATTGATAACTTGGAGGGTTAAGTGAAGGGTTAAGTGACAATTGATAAGAAAACGATCAAACAAAAAACATTAAAAAGGTTAATCACACATTAAATGAGAAAAACCGAATTAAAATTAGCAATGTCGCTTATCTAAGTTTTTCTTAGTAAATCTAACAGGATTTACGAGGCCCGAA
This sequence comes from Aedes koreicus, assembly GCA_024533555.2. Taxonomy (NCBI): domain Eukaryota; kingdom Metazoa; phylum Arthropoda; class Insecta; order Diptera; family Culicidae; genus Aedes; species Aedes koreicus. The sequence continues at coordinate 1,053,675 of JAHHFK020000358.1, forward strand.
ATGTTACGAATGTGACATAGCGAATATTTCATATCCTAAATTAGTCATCAATCGATCATCAATTAGTAGCCAATTCCAATTAAAAGATTAAATTCCATCCGCTACACACTTCATTGACTGCAATTGGGAAAAAATGATGGGTTGACGAAAATCAGAAACCGAAAATTTGATAACGTAACTATAATTTCAAAAGGCTCCACTGTATACTAGTACGTAGTAATATATGGGTATATGGTTCATAGTGGATATTGTACATAGGGATTTAAAGTTAGTTCATAACTTTGCTATTAGAGCCATGGCCATGGCCGTAAGAGTAGTAACTGCGTGGTACATGTACATATCATCATTGGTTCCAAAAGAGGAAAAAGCTAAATTTCTAATAGCTTACAAAGTCAACTTCTTTTATTATCTGTTATGGTTTGCTTAAATATTTAAGTTGTTCACAAACGCGTCTACAACAATATTAATCAATGCAATATCACGCATAAATTCGGCGTAGTTTTGCACCCAAGAGATAATTACATTTCACTCTTATTATACAAGATATTTAAAAGCCCGCATTATTTATAGTATGAAAGTATACGCTTGAAGCAGCACGAAAAAAATCAAAGAAAAGAGTAGTCTCTCTGGTAACACTAAACGTATTGATTTTGTTTTATATATTTTGGAATTCGTAAATTTGAATTCAAAATTAACTTTAGTCTAAGGAATATAAACGCGGTGCGCTATGATTGGTTAAAAAAAAAAATTTTAGCTCAGAACACTTAAGGAATGTATCGAAAAAAAGCTATCCACATTTGCGTTGTACGCGTGTATTTTTGATGGTTTTAATGTGTTCATCATAGCATGCTGTGCATTTGACTGTCATTTTTCGTTTGTTTACTTGTTTGCACGGTTTAAATTCTTCGTTTTCAAAATGTCGCGCATTTAAAAAACGTGATAATTACGGGTTTGGACACATGGCTACGTGAAAAGGATGTAACTATGCGACAATTGGCGAAGCGCTTTGGAATTCATCACGCGAGTGTAAAATCCATGATAACCAAGTTTGGGGAACACTGTTCTTTGGATGAACTGCCATGAAGAGGCAGAAAACCCCGATCTTCCAACCCTAAACTGGATCAGAAAGTGGTAGCTCTAATTCGGAAGAACAAATCAATGACGATACGTGATTTGGTCAATACAGCGGATAAAGCGGCTAGCGTCGGAATGATTCAACGTATCAAGAAACGGAACAACATGAAGACTTACAAAAAGCAAAAAAACGCCAAACAACGTGCAGAACAGAAGCAACGCGCAACAACAAGAGCCCGGAAATTGTATTCGCGAGTTTTGCAGCGACCGGATGCATGTATGTTGATGGACGACGAGACCTATGTCAAAGAGGACTCAAAAACCCCTCCAGGTCGAATGGAGAGATATAAGCAAGACAGGTCGATTCAAGTGGATAAGTTTGGTCTAAAAGTGCTGGTATGGCAAGCAATATGTTCCTGCGGTATGAAGTCTACATTTTTTACACTACCGGAACAATCAATGCGGAAATCTATCGATCTGAGCGTCTGCAGAAGAGGTTACTGCTTTTATATCAGAATCATAGTACCCCTCGACTGTTTTCGCCAGATTTAGCGTATATTTATCTGTTAGCTCATATTTTCTACACGCGTCTCGATGCTAATACCCAAAGACATTGGGAATGTGTTCACAAATCCCGCGAGGGTTCTAAGTACGATGACCTGCAGAAGTTTCTGTGGGATCGTCTTGCCATTCTTCAACCTCTCAAAAAAACGCCAATCTTCAAGCCTATAGAAAAACGCCTTTTAAGTCCAAAACCGGATCAACGCCCATAACAACCATGACGCCGTTCTCTGGAACGTTGTTGATAGCTGTTCTACTTCTGGTACGTGGTGTTTCCATCCCAAAACGTACGCACAGCAGATCCTTTCCAGCATACCTCCTACAATGCTACGATGTCGAACTTGCCGTTCTTCAACTCGTTAGCACGCGAGTACTTCCAAGGAAATGGATAGATCGGCAGCTTTACGTCCTTGGTTTCCAATCGTAAGTTCTAATCCATAGCTTAGGTCCATGCCGATTGTTCCGGTTTGGATTTCTTCCTTGTGTATTATTCGTTGCTGTTAGTTTTTATTGGTATCGGCTTGCAGGATCCTCAACCAACCCAACTATCCCGCACGAACCGTGATACAGCGTTTTAACAGTTCCAAGAACCACCAGGACTTCCAGTTTTTGCATTTAGAGTCCTAGGCACACTAATAAGACGGTAGCTCAGCAATTCCTATCATGGAGAACAGACGGTGCTGTGAACCACCCCTGATGTGGAAACATACGCACGATTTTAGTTCATTTAGCGATAACCAGACTCCACCGCGAAGAGTGGAACTACCTTATAGTTATAGTGTGTTTTCTAGTACACGTAAAAAATGCATTTATAAAGAGATTTGGGAAGTTTTTGAGTTCAATACACTTAAGACTTTAAAGGGCCCTTGGTAAAAAAAAACTGGCCTAGCGATTTATGTTTTAATTTGGCACAGAGTTAAAGGGGGGCTCAATGAATAGAGTGATGTACTCTGTTTTTAAGAAGACTTGCTTCGTAATGAACAGTCGAGGAGCATGTTGAGTATGTGTTAAGACTTAACTTCTTTTATTTTCACTACTCTATTTATTTGGTAGGCCCAATTGCGTTAGCTATACGAAGCCGATAATCGATTGTTTTTTAATATAATGAATGACTTAATACTAGCATTAGTATGACTTGGGCCGTTTACTCGCGGTTTACCCGAGGTTAAAAGGGGTGACATTTTTGGGGATGGATTGGACAGAGGAACATGGAAATGGGATGCTGTAGTCTCATCAGGTAGTTGTCACCAGCACTTTAACGTTGTGTGGTATGGTCAGGGTTCCCTTTTTTGTGTTAGGCCGGTTGTTGTTACCATTGGGCGACGATGAGACTCCTCAGATGTCGGAACAAAACAAACACAAGACATTTGGAGAAACACATAAAACGAATCCATATAGAGGGTGTCCACAGTTAAATTGCAACACTTTCAATAAGCTGTACCATTTCGCCCTTTGGGTTGATTTCAACGAAATTTTGGTTAAAATGACCTCAGAGTGTATTGTTTACACTGCGTGAGTTTCATTGTGAAATGTTTCTTAGTTTTGAAAATGGAGTCCAATTCACCAGTCTACAGTGTCTCGTGTCATAAAACGTTTCGGCAGGGGATTTGTTCGTGTGGTAAAAGGAGCAAGCCTTTCGTGACAATTTCAACTGTAAATGATCAAGTATACATTAATGAATGCCTGGAAAAACGACTGCTTCCGTTTCTCAAAACACACAACGTTCCTACAATTTTTTGGCCGGACCAAGCCTCTTGTCACTACTCCAAGGATGTTTTGGAGTGGTACAAGACAAATGGTGTCAATTTCGTGCCGAAGTATCTTAATCCCCCAAACTATCCAGAGTTGCGGCCAATTGAAAAATATTGGGTTATTATGAAGCACGAACTTCGTGAGCATCCTAAAGTTGTCACTACAGAACAGGAAATGTTGAAGTCATGGTTGAAAGCGGAAAAAAATGTCGGTTCAAGCGTTGTACAAAATCTTATGCGTGGTATTAAGTAGAAAGTTTGGGCTTTGGATTTTGTAAAGAAATACAATGAAATAAAAATACTTAATACAAGATTACACATTTTTTTTTATTACCTGAATATTTCATGACAATCGGTTGAGAGACTTGTTTTTGAGTACGAGTTTAAAGTGATGCAATTTAACTGTGGACATCCTTTAGCACAGATCGCGAGATCCCAACACATCTCTCATAGAAACCTAAGGTTGTCGTCTTTGGACCTCTAGGGTATTCAAAAGTCGTGTTCTGGCGGCGTCATTATCCGTGCATTGCCAGACTGCGTGATCGATGTCATCATAACCGTTTCCACACCGGCAAAGCGGTCCACGAGGTTAATTCAATACAGGTGTGCATCTAACTGGTAATGGTTGGACATAAGTCAACTCACCACACTGATGAAATCAAGACTAACGTGCAGGTCCTTAATCCACGCCCTCGATGAACAAATATAAATGATGGAATGTAACAGCCGTCCTAGATTTCCGGTGGCCCAATCGATTTGCCAACTCGAAAGGAAACTCTGACGTACTAAATGGTAAAATTCATCGTGTTAAATTTGTCTAGCATACAAATCGCCTTCCTGCGAACTTTGCGAACGAGTCCTCTTTCTCATTGCCAAGTATTGAGCGATGTGAAGGGACCCATACAAAGGAGATCAAATATGATCTTTCGACCGGCACACTCATCTGTTCCCATAGTTTTGAAAGGAAATACGATGAGTGTTTACTAGGTTTCATCGACCGAAGAGCCTCAATTGAACTGAGGCTGTCCGAGAAGATGAAGTAATGGGCTGCGGGCATTTTGGAAATCATCCCCAATGAGAAGTTGATTGCTGCCAGCTCACCAACATAAACAGAACAAGGTTCCTGAAGTGTGTGGAAGGCACTAGAGTTTTCATTGAAGACACCGAAGCCAGTGGATCCATTGAGGCGAGACCCATCAGTGAAAAACCTTTTTTCAGAATTCACGTGTTGGTACTTTTCAGTAAAAATTGACGAAGTTATATATCACGAAGTTGATCCGGAATCCCATGAGATGCTTGTTTCATGGAAAGATCAAAATGAATTGAGGAACTGGTTTAGGTGAAGATAACATGGTCTGGAGTTTAGCACGGAAGACACATATACGACTATATGTAGTGGTGGTAAATTCTCAAAAATCGAGATTGTGTGTTCAGCCCTAACATTTCTTCAAAATTTGCTATTACAAATGCGTTTTTCACTCCACATTTGATTAATATTCTGAGCGGGAGCTGCCAGAACCGATTCTGGAGAGGTTTTACTCCTGCCAGAACTTCGAGACTCATGTTATGCGTTGAGTGCATACAGCCAAGAGCAATACGCAGACAACGATATTTCATTCGCTCCAATTTTAGAAGGTGACTTTTTCTTGCCGATAGGAAGCAAAAAGAGCCAAACTCTAGAACAGAGATAATAGTTGTTTTATAACGAGTTATGAGGTCTCCCGGATGAGCACCTCACCATATGTCACAACTTGAACGAAGTAATCAAACCAGACCCCAAGGTATTTGAAAGATAACGAATGGGTATTGTTTCTGCCCAAAATATTAAGCTGCAATTGGGCAAGATACAGCTTTCGAGTAAACACTACCAGTTCAGTTTTCAGCGGTGAGAATTCGATCCCTAGATTCCTAGACCTATCCCAAGAAGATAGGTTATCTAGGGAATTTTGCAATGGTCTTTGCAAGTTAAGGAGACCACACTATCGCCAGCAAGTTGTCTTAGCATGCAATGTTCTGCCAAACAATTGTCACATCTTTGACATAAAAGTAATAAAAAAGGGAGCTGAGGCATGAGACTTGAGGCAGACCCATGTTACTTATTCTGGAAGTTGTCAGTTGTCCAATTGAAAAGTTCATTTGGTTATATGACAACAAATTGTGCAAAAAATTATTTAAAATTCCGGGAAGTCTGCAGATTATCTGACAGGATTTCAATGGAAACTGAATCAAATGCCCCCTTGGTGTCCAGGAATACTGAAGCCAGCTGCTCCTTGTGCGCAAAGGCCAGTTGAATATCTGTGGAAACCAGCGCTAGACAATCATTTGTTCCTTTGCTCTTGCGGAACCCAAACTGTGTATTTGATAGCAAGTTATTCGATTCGACCCAGTGATCGAGCCTTCAAAGGATCATTTTCTCCAACAATTTTCGAATGCACGAAAGCATTGCAATCGGACTGTATGAACTATGATCAGACGCTAGTTTGCCAGGATTTGAATAGCTATTACTTTGACCTGTCACCACTCAGGCGGTACTATGTTGTTTCGAAGTTAGGAGATATATAATTCCAGCAAACGTCATTTTGTGATATCTGGGAGGTTTTTCAGAAGATTGAATTTTATCATATCGCATCAAAGGGAGGAGTTGTTTGATGAAAGAAGAACCATGGAGAGCTCCAACATTGATAATGGTCTGTCAAGACAGCCGCTGTTTGGACACGTTTCTCGAAAAATATATTTTTGCTGGAACAGAATCCGGACAGACCAAATCGAATATCAATCGGTTGGAGTATTCATTACTCTCATTATAAGATGAGCGGTCACGCATCCCAGTCAACCAAAGTGCACGTATAGACTGTTCCAGAAGGTATAAGCACACCTTATTTTAACAGTAACTTTGAATATAATGAAATATTTCAACATGTTTTGGCTGCGTCCTTTTGTTTGCACATTTTTGAATGACATAGCATCAAAAAAGTACTCAGTTTGGTGTTACCTATCAAAATGCGCGGTCTTACTCCGGAACAAAGAAAAAGTATCGTGCACAAATGGTGCACTATGAGCGGACTCTCCTTGAGAAAATTGGCCAAGGAAGAGGGTGTAAGCGTCGGAGCGGTACGATCTGCCATTCGAAAATATAGAGAACAGTGTACGTTCGAAGATGCGCCGATGAGTGGTCGGAAATTCGGTCCTGTTAGTCCGGATATCGATAAAAAGATCAGGGATGCCTACAGGCGAAAACCAGCGACTTCCGTTCGGGATATTGCGAAAAAAATAGGGACCTCGTCGAGTAACGTCATGCGTGCCAAAGAAAGACTTGGTCTTAAAACATACCGAAAGCAGAAAAAACCCAAAAGGAACTCAAAACAGGCCGCGTCCGTGAAACCACGGGCCCGCAAACTCTACGATTCGTTATTGTGTAGAAATTCTGGGTGTATAATAATGGACGATGAAACGTATGTGAAACTAGATTACAAAACGCTTCCCGGACCACAATTCTATACTGTAAGCGAAGACAAAGACATCCCCAAAACGGAGAAGGCAATTTTTACCGAAAAATTCGGTAAGAAGGTTATGGTTTGGCAGGCAATATGCGAGTGTGGTAAAACATCTAGTCCGTACATCACAACGGAGACGATGAACACTCAAAAATACGTTAAGGAATGTCTCCAGAAGCGATTATTGCCGATGATCAGGCAGCACGAAGGTCAAATAGTGTTTTGGTCTGATTTGGCGTCATGTCATTACGCAAAGGACACTTTAGAATGGTACAAAAGTCAAAATTTATGTCTCGTGTCGAAAGACATGAACCCGCCGAACTGCCCGGAGGCACGGTCAATCGAGATTTTTTGGGCTTTAACCAAAGCAAACCTTCGAAAATTCATAAAACCAGCGGACGACATCCAAAAGTTTAAAAAAGATTGGTCAAAAGTGGTCAAAATGGTGGGAAGTACCACTGTGTAGAAGCTTATGGGTCATGTTCGAGGAAATCTTAGGAGTCTTGGCTATGATTAAATATTTTTATTAAACGAGAGTAAAATATCATATAAAACACAAATACAACTATGACTTGCGAAATAAAATTATTAAAACTAAAAAAAAACATGACTTTTTTGTTATTTTGAAAGTGTGTTTATACTTTCTGGAATATTCCATATATTGAAAGTTTTTTTTATGATATACAAACATATATGTAAGTAAACAAATCGTATAGAATGCAAAAATATGGTTTTTATGTGTGTAGGGGGGGGGCATATATGTGCAAATTTTTTTTTTTTTTTTAAAGGATTTGTTTTTTTGTGTTTGGGTTTGTTTTTTTTTTATAAAATTTTTTTTATTATGTTTTGGGGGGTATATTTGTAAGTTTGTGACACAGTACGATGAATAAATGACACATCGTATATGAGTCGAAAATTTGCACTCTACGATTTAACTTAAACATAATACGATAAAGGCCACAATTAATTGCGATTTTAACTTGAAATATCGGAATATACGATACTATTTTAACACTGTTATACGACTTGTGGTTGTCTGGGATGTTGCGAGCCACCCTCCACGAGGTGGTCATTGAGGGTTCTCGTGAGAGTCCTTCGACAAAATTTCGCCAATAACCGCCTTTTCTTGCTTTGACAAGTTGTTTTAGCTGTGTTTCAAGATTTGAATATTTCTCGAAGTAAGTGGAAGTCATGTGTCTACGAAAAGCTTTGAAAGCGTCAGATTTTTGTAAATACATTTTTCGATATATGTACAATCGATATTTTTCTAACGGTGGAAGTGTATCGACAGCTTCAGTACCGCTTGTCACCGCCGTTGCATATTTTTGCCAGTCGATGTTCCTTGTGAGGTCGAATGGAATTCGAGATGTTTCTGAAGGTTAAGGGCCACACTTAATTGAAATAATGATTGGTAAGTGATCGCTACCATGGGGATCATTGATGACTTTCCACAGACAGTCGAATGAAAGCGATCTAGAACAGAAAGATAGGTCGAGTCTGCTTTCTTGAGCAGGAGGTTTAGGTATGCATGTCACTTCACCAGTGTTCAAAATTGACAAATTGAAATCGTCACATAAATCGTATAGGTACACAACTCCAGAAGCTCGTTTCAAGTCCTCAACAGTCAAACTCGCATCGGAGACAACGCTTTCGATCTCCACATCTCGCGAAGGGACATATACACAGTATTCGATATTAAATAATTCGTGGTAAGCAATCTTATTAGCTATTTCATAACTCGGCGCATCGTCACACAGCCTATTAAACCTCTCTTTATGTATCGAGACACCAGGATTCTTACACAGCAATTTTCTCGAAACTTCGAGAGTTTTCACAGTTTATCCTTGGGCCGAAAAAAGACAACCCAAGGTCCTTTTGAGAACGGATGGTAGTTCTTGATGCGTGAAACTTTGACTTCAGGAGAGATCATAATTATGCACAAGAAAAAACACAATTTCAAAAACAAAAAACAAAAACAAACAAGAAAAAAAAACCTTCACCAATCAATTTAATTTAATGCTAATATAAGAAAAAATATTGCAAAAACCACGCAGAATGAAAAAAAAAGAAAAAAAAATATAAGAAAAAAAAATTTAGCTAGTGGCAGCAATAAGTACCACCCTATTTAACTTTATCGTTTCTCCCCTTTACGGGGGAGGGACAGACGCACACGAAGCTTCGAGGCAAAATTTCACAACAATAGCTATTTACTGGGCTATTCAATTATGCTTAGCCGGCGTTGAAAATAAGCTTCACCGAATAGCAGCACGTAGTACGTTTGCCTGCTGCTATGATGAAGCTGGATTGAGATCGATGATTTTATTATTATGATGCAATGTTGCACTCTAACAGTTTGAACCGAAAATGGGTCTAAATGGCGAGCTTCCGTCCTTCGCACACTATCACTTGGAAAAACCCCGCGGGGAAAAACCACTTACACATGGGTATTCTGATGAGACACGGCACGTCTTGTCACGTCGGCTCAGCTCTCGATACGGAATGACTCAACTTCTTTAAAGTTAAATTTCCGGTAATGATAACTTTAATTACTACCTGATCTTTAAACACCGCAACTATGCCGGTTTGAGGATTTCATCTAAAAACGAAAAATTTTTACATGTGTGCGATATATTTAAAATAGTTATGAGAAAAGAAAACCAGAAAACAAAATATGAGATTATTTATTTGTTTAGGTATATTGAAAACAGAAACATCACTATAAATTAACTATATAACATTTTCTTTACGTATTCATTCATTTTCAGGTGTATTAATGCTGGTTCTCGCATATACAGCGGTAGGCTCGGTGCTGTTCGTGACATTGGAAGGCGACGGCGACGAAAGCGATATGATAGAGAGCTCGGTGGCAGCATCCAAACCATATCCTAGATACGAAGTAGTTAGTACAGAACTAAAATTAAAGTAAGTATAAATATTATTGAAGTGCTTAAAAGTAATATTACTCCGTTAATTCTTCCTTGCAATTCAGATTATTCCATTTACATTGAAGAGTAGGATTGATTTAATCATATTGAATAAAATATCTCAATGAAATAATAACGCAAATAATAGTTTCACTCATTGCTCTCTACACATCTTTTAAATGCATGTAGGATTATTTGATGTTATTTGAACACCTGGAGTTGAATGTAAATTGGGATGACTGTAGGTGTATAAGAAACGCCCTTTATACGACACTTTTAACCATGTGATATTACTAAAGACTGCTGCTTTGTAGCACAAATTTGTGTAGTACTTAAGTACGAGATCGTAACTGATCTATTTTTGCAAGAATGGACTATGTGTGTACGTAAGAATGAAGCATGATGTTATGACTCGATTGCTTCCAGCTCTGGTTGCAGTTATCTTGCCGTGCGACCAGAGATTGATGTCTGTCGCGAGATTTTATGGTTTTCTTACCTTAATTCTAATCTTATAGTTAGACAAAAACAGACATGATAACGCCTATGTCTCGTCTGATATAAAATTTCCTGTTATTTGGCAGATCAATAACAATTGACTGTTGAACACTAGTATCATAAAAATCAGTGGGGTTGTGTATAACACACGACCGGTTGACGTAGACTAAGTTCAGCCGATTGATGCATTATTATGTTCAACATGTTAGATTAGTTTCATTGGTTTCGTAGTGGAACATTGCAACACAGGTGCTATTCTAATGTGGAACGTTGGATCACCATAAGTAAGTGAGAATGTTTGTATGTTAGGAAATTCTTTGATTCGCTCCTTAGAAATTATTTGGTTAGAAGGTTTTGTGAAATATCATCAAACTTTGCTATGGGTGGAGGGAAAATAGTGAAATACGCCTTCAGTATTTGAAATTTGTCAAGGTGGTTAACCACTTGATTTAATTTCCTACCTCGAGTTGAAGGCCTTTCTTCAGCGTCCCAACCAGCAGTTGGCAATGCCTTTCCCTGGCTGCCTTTAGTTTTTCCCGATGACAACGAGCTCGCTCGGCAGCGGAACATGCTCGGTTCTTACGGTACATGGGTGTATGTGTGTATTTAATCTAACAACCATTGGACGGCAATGGTATGATGGATGAAATCTGTTAGCAACAATCCTTTACGGGACCATTGGAAGCAGCTTGAATCCGAGAGCTAGAAAATGAAAGCTCTACTGCAAATCCAGCAAGCCATTTCAGAATGGGTCGGAATGGGAGAGTCACGCCCATTCCGAAGTAACTTTCACATACAAAAAGCCCCGGTTGTAAATATTACCGAAGTCATTTGGGCAAGGGTACTGTATCACACTTCCAGATTTGGAAATGCAATATTTCCTAACCCAGCACGTATTTAATATTATTTGAAAAGTGTTTTTTGTAATATATTTATAATCAGACAGATCTCTCCAAAGGCCGCCACCAAAATAACATTCAAAGTAATGAAAATTTTCGACATCTTATAATGTGTTTTTGTAACTCTCTGTTTTTGTCGTTATCGGCGTCTGCAATGAGTCCAGATACATGAGTTCGTCTATCGCCTTGAATTCATCACCGTCGGTCTGACTCGTGGTGGGAGGTTAAAATTGTAATCTCGTGAACCTCTTCCTCTTGTGTATTTTGTCTTTGACGCATGAAAAACAAGCATAATCTTACTTGTTTCACCCTTAAGTCAGATGTACGTTTCCACCATCGTCTCAAAGTTGTGTGTTACGATGTTAACGTCGTCGGCGAAGCCAAAATGTTGGACGAACTATCCACGCTCATCAAATCACACCCTCCAATACAATGTAATAAATACCAAACACGACAGTCAATCAGGTAATCCTGATCCGAGGCCGTAATCCTCTCCGAGATTCGCAGGGACTCCTTAGTTTCCCTGAGACTCGGATAACGCACATCATTCGATTTATCATTGCCTTCACCAACCACGTCAGATTTTCTAGAAATCCAGAATCTGCACAAACTTCCATAGCTGGCCTCGATCGATTGTGTCGTAAGCTGATTTGAAATTAAAGAATAGATAATGTTTGTAAACGTTATATTCACGGCATTTTTTGCAGCACTTGTCAAATCACGAACATCTGGTCGGTGGTAGCGTGGGTACCCTTTGATACAGCCTCACGAACTCATTTTCAATTGGTGACCGACAGCTCCGTAAAACTTAGGAGACATATAGGCTGCGCATAGCAGCGGAATTGTACGATAGTACAGTCCAGCTTGTCATGCTCTTTACAGATGACACACATGATACCTTCAATCCAATCCTCCTGTAAATAATCATCATCTCAAATCTTGGTAATTACTCCGTGCAGCGCCCTAACTAGTGATTCATCACCGTATCTTAATAGCTCGCTTGGAAGTTTGGTCAACACTAGCAGCTTTGTTATTTTTTAACCGACGAATTTCTTCCTCGACTGGAATGCTTGGAATCAAAATTGCTGTAACATTTTCTAAAACATTGCCCTTCAAATGCTACTTTCAAATTTCGATTACCTCATTTTCATCTGTGAGAAGGCTTCTTTCCAAGTCTATGCACATATCGGCTTGTGGTACGTATGGTTCAAATATCTATCCAGCCATCTTTAAGAGTAGCTGCGCCAAGCTGCTTCTACTTGGTAGGGCTGCGTACAGCTGTTGCACAAATTCCTGGGCCACTCTGGTTTCTCGAAGCAGCTCAATGTTTGATTACGGCGTCCGGATTCGACGCATTTTATGTACACCGTCGAGAGATTTGAGCGCATACTTACTGCAACTAGGTAGTGGTCCGAATCTTTAATCGTACAGCGGTAGGTGCGAACTTTGATGAGAAGAATTTACTATTGATTGGAACATGGTCGATTTTATTTTCTGTTCGTTTCTGTTCGATCACCTGACATCTTTGCGAAGAAAGAAGCGAATTTAGACTAGTAAGCCGCAAAGTACACGCATCGTTAGAAGTTATCGTTGGATGCGGCCAGCAGACTGTTAGACCCAATTACTGATCTGCCGTCCTACCTGAACGTTCATGTCGCAAACGTCCCGCCGCGGTAACTGTCGTACACTTGCTCTAGCTGTGCGTAGAATGCTTCTTGTTTGTAGTCAGGTCTCTCTTATTGTGGGCAGTTTATGTTGATAATGCTGTAGTTGGAGCAACGCTCCTTGATCATCAGCTTGCACATTCTCGCATTGATCGTAAACCATCCAATCACACTTTGATGCACTACAAAACCGTGCCCAAATCTGATAGAAAGTAGCCGTTGATGTCTGTTTTCCATACCATCTGTCTTGTCCAGCAAAGTTCTTTCAGTGGTACAACTTCAAAGTTTCGTGGTTGAAGCTCGTCGTAGATTATCCTATCGCAACCAGGGAAGCAGACCACCATGCATTTGCGGCGTCACCAGTTAATCAAGCGTGTTATGCTCAGTAGACATTGAGAAAACAGCAACTGGAGTTTCAAACTTCAATTTCTATATAAATTATTGAATTTGGACAATTAATCAATTAATGTGTTTCACAAGAGCGTACATTAAAAATGGATGGAACAAACTGACTTGATCTTATATTGACATATTTCTCGGAGCATAGGAACTTGATCTTGAAAACTATATGTTTTGTTTGATGATATGATAGCTGATTAAAATTAGTAAAGATTCATATGAGACAGATATGTGGTTACAGACAGTATTGTGCGTGGTATAAATTGAGAGTTCGATTCCCGTTACAGTCATTGGAACTTCAATTAATGGGAAAATGGGGTGTGTTGCGTTTAATTTGTTGTTTGGGTGATTATGAATGACCTGTGGTTGAAAATGGTATAATCTTCTTTTAACCTAAAAAAATCAGTTGACAGATCACTCAGTATAATGTTTAAATTTAACCTTAGTACCGTATGCGTGATAGTGTTTGCACCATTGCACTTCGTCAAAATTAAAAAAAAAATCTAAAAAAATCAGTTTCGATATTTTTTATTTATTCCAAAAGAGGATGTTTCTGAGAGTCTTAAACTATGTTAATCATCAATCGAGTTTCGACTTGCGGCAATTATGGCCTCCACACGCTCCGGAACGCACGGCAGGTCATAATGATGTGGCCTGGATCCATTTATCTCCAGGTACAGGTCAATGAATTTCTGTGGCTTGCTGTACTCGGATGGCGTTTGGAACAGGCCTTGGCCTCCATGACGCGCCATACTGAATAATCCAGTGTATTTAGATCCAGGCTGGATAGCGGCCACATATACTTTGCCCAGAACGGCAGATGTCGCTAATTTTGTGTTCCTTCGTCAATTTCCTATTTGAATCCCCGTATCGTCCTTTTGATAACAGCGTTAACCCTGGGAAAAAATCTTTTTTTTTAGTTTTGGCCACTTTAGCGGAATAAAAGTCACGGCAAAACAAGTGGAAATAGATTTTCAATTTAGGAACTTAGACGTAAATCTTCAAAATAAGGTCAATAATTGTTTTGTACTTAGACTGATTTATTTTTCCCTCGTTATTTCAACCTCTGCAAGTTCGAATCTTAAAAAAAATAGAAGACTGAATCTACAACACTGTTGCAGTCTATTAAAGCTCTCAATATAGGAAGCTCGTGTGCGATCGAAAAAATGTCTGCTGATAACATTTCCGCTTTTAATTGCTTCTACATCCTTTTATTTCTTATGCCGTTGTAGTTTTGCCAATTTCCGTGAAACTGGTTCTTCCGTTCAAAGTTTTAATTTTAATTAAGATTTCTCTACGAGTAAGTTTTCTGCCGCTTGAAAATTTCGTTAAACAGATAATGAAAATCTGTAAGAAACACACAAAAATGGCAGAGAATGCATTTTTCAGCAATTAGAGTTTAGAGCTTGTTCTTGTGCCCTCGGCTGCCAATGGGTGGCAAAAATTGCTCCACAAACTCTCGTTAACAACCCACAAACAACAACTTTTGCCAGGGCGATTTTGTGAACACTTTTTGAGGCCCTTTTTTGCTCTTTTCTTTTCTTTCTTGCAGAACTGTAGATCGGCTGTGGTCCATTACCGAAGACCTAAACATATTATACAAGGAAAATTGGACACGACTGGCGGCCCAGGAAGTGCAGCATTTTCAGGTACTTACTGCAAAACTTTTCAATTACCTACCCCGATCCCCATAAGTCCCAAACTTGTATGCTCATATCGTCAAAGTATACTGCTGGTGAACAAGAATCACATGGATATATTGGAATAAGTTGCTCCCTGGGGAAAAACCACGTACCATTTTTCCATTTCCGCTCCAGTAATGGCTTCATTTCTTTTTCAAGTTTACATTAGCGCGTCCATCCGTTCTGCTTCTTAAATGTTGACGAAGGATTCGCTACCCTCGGGCTGTTGTTGACCACGTTCTGATGGGGCGTGTTAGTTTTTTTTTTTTTTTTATCGTTCACCCTTCCATTATCAACGCGATAGCCGTGGAAAAAGTTTAGATGTGATCACCGATGACGATAATATTGCAAGCGCCTCCAGCATTGCAGTGTTTTATTTGCCGAGCACGATTTTGGTATAAAATAAATTTTATGCTCCATTTCTGGTAGGATTTTTTTGTGTTATCAATACCCACTGTATGAGATTTTTTCAGCCGAAACTAAAAGTCTGGGCGATATTGTCTGATTACTGCAAATGAGTTCTTGAATATAAATATTATGCAGATGCAAAAGAGATATTGAATTTAGCAATGAGATGTTAATCTTTCTGTGCACAATGCGCCATACAATTTTTGACTTTTCAAGTCTAAATAAAAACTCTCATTCATAATTCATTTATTAGCATCGCAATTTGTTTACTCGAGCAAAGATGTCATTATCCGATCAAAACTAACTAATCAATAATTGCAATATGCCTTGCAAGCTTGTGATTATAAAAATCATTCAGTACTGTGTAACTTGTTCATCGCAAAGTTGTATTTAAAAAATAATTATTTATATTTATAATCAGGAATCAAATCACAGTTCGACACAAGCAACGGTCGGGTCTCGGGAATAATAACTTTCGTTAAGGGCTACAACATCGGACTGAAACCTCACCTGTGACACGAAATTCTCGCCAAATGGCTGATGGCACTGCATTGCTTCGAAGTTAATGTTTCATCGATAGGAAAAGCACTACAAGAATTGATCATCGAAAACCTTCTGTTTTATCAAATGCTCAAATGAAATGCATGAGGAGGGTGGGGTAAACAATTTATTTAAATTCGTTATACCAGTATGGCAAAAAGTGTGACAAGGTGGAGAGAGAATTTTTTTTCAGAAAACAATTGATGTAATATATGAACCGTTTTTAGAGGGCGTGCAAGTATATGCACATATCAACATGCGATAATTTGGCTAGACATTTTCGTAGAATTTCCATATGTAATTAGAGATCTCGTGTTTCCTGTTAGTTCCTTTTCCTCTGGAGAACCGAGTGTTGCAGGCTTCATGCTTGTCTATATACAGAGGATAGGCAAAATGATTGAGATAGGCAAAATTTTTCCCAAATTCAATTCTTTATAACTTTTTGAAAAATTGTTGAATTTGGACAAAACCGAAAGCATTCGACGGAAAATTTAGTCAAGATTCAGGAACATGCATGGTACTATCACCTCGAAAAATCTTGAAGTTTGATACCCATATTGATATGGTTCCGGACATTTTCCAAATTGGCCACTTCCCCCAGGGCACCTGGAACCTACTACAGAGTGGTCATGGCAGCTGCTGGTTCTAAAATGCATTTAGAAGTATCACTTCGAAAAATCTTGAAGTTTGATACCCATATTGATGTGGTTCCGGACATTTTCCAAATTGGCCACTTCCTCCGGGACACCTAGAATCTACTACAGAGTGTTCAGGGCAACTGATCGTCCTAAATATGCTCCCTGAATCATGTCCATGAAAAATTTCAACGGATCTTAGTGCAACCGCCGGCATTCAATTTTCAATGAGTTCTAGTTTCTAGGAAAATAAAAGTCATCGATGTAACTTCACACTACACAAAAATACGAGCAGCAGAAAAAATGTCTTTTTGACATGCCCTCTGAAAATCCGAAACTTCTCCGGTGTCCGGTGGCCAGTATTCGTGACCATACATGTTCCTGAATTTTGACTAAATTTGCCATTGAATGCTTACAGTTTTGTCCAAATTCAACAGTTTTTGAAAAAGTTATAAGGAATTGAATTTGGGCAAAATTTTGCCTATCTCAATCATTTTGCCTATCCTCTGTATTCTTTTCCTCCTTACTGCAAACATTATCAGAAGGTAAAATTCCTAGGATGTCTTATATTAAAACAGGTGTCACTTCAAAAGCCAGCAGTAAGAAAATTCAAGATGAAGAAAAATCTCAATCCTTTTCCGGAGGGTTAGAAGCGCGGCGGTTTGAAAAGTGCGAGGGTAACAAGGTGTAGGCACTGTAGGCGATGTAACTTAAACTAGACTCATGTTCGCAGAAAACGTTCTACTTGACAGCTCCACTTTTAAGGAATTTCTCGATCAATACTCAATGAGGAAAACGTAAGAGTTTTTTTAAGTATACAGTGAACAAGCTCATTGATTTGGATAATATCGCTTCATAAAATTTTCCTTTATTGCGGTCTATGAGTTTCATTAATGATACATTGGCCAATCTATTGGCATGCAAAATGCATAAGTTTGACACGCTGTGTCTCAACTCTCAATGTCTAAAAGAAGCTGTATTCACCTCACATTAACATTAACCTATCGATTCCCAGCAAAGCAAGAGAGGATTTCATGGGCACTGAATCCTGGTTAGTGTGAGCTTTTTAGTGGAATACCTGTAACTAGAAAATCAGAAGAAAGATTAGTAATTTCCATTTAATTCTAACTACCTTCATTGCTTATCATGACAGTTGCTCGTGTTTCGTATTTCGACTGTCGAGTATTAATAAACGACACTAAAGAAGTCTTCACATTGTAGACAAAATACGCGTATCTGCCAAGATAAGCAGTAAAGGTAGTTGAAATTAAATGAAAATTACTAATCTTTCTTCTCATTTTAGTTCATAAGCACTGCTGTCATGTTTTCAAAAAGCTGATAGACTATGTGCCACTTTAAGGCGAACTGCGCACACTATCAAGCAGGGCAGCGCAATCCATATTTTTACAAGCACGCAGCCCTGCTTGACCAGTTTTGGACCGAAACAGTCCACTCCGACGTAGCTGAATGGACGAACGTACACTGAGTGCCTCGCTGTCGGCAACGGTGCCATCGGAGGAACAGTCGGAAATGCCTTCCAAACCGTGCAGTATTGACAGTTTTGTCCAATCTCTTTCACCACTCAGCGAAGTTTTGGTATAGCAAACAGTTCAAGGACTTCGTTCACCACTGTTTCGGAGTTCACATGTACCGGCCCAGCGATGGTGTCGTGCGACAAGAAGTTCGACTTCTTGTCCACTGAAGCACTTTATTGCTTCACACCCTCACTTTATTGCTTCATCCGCCGGATTGGACTCCGACGGCGACCATCTCCACTCGTCAACAGTAGTTGTCTCAAGGATTTCTCCGACTCGGTTGGCCACAAACGACCAGTAGTTTCTCGGGTCTCCACGGATCTAGAAAGTACGCCCGAGCTATCCGTCCACAGGAATCGTCTCTTGACAGGAATGGAGTGATTGACTTGCACGAACTTAGCCATCCTTGTTCCAAGGAAACAACCTAGTCCCAGCTTCGGAATTGTCATCGACTATAGAGGCGCTACGTTTGCCTTCGCGGCGATCAGTGTATAGGAATTTGCAAGCAAACTGGCATCTATGAATACGTGAAGTTCGGTATCTTCGTACATACGTGCTGACGCTTCCGGGAAATAGCAACGAGGAATTCGAATATTAATTATGTACGATATCTGTATCCACCTAAACCAGTCCGCATATTTATTGCTTGTCGCCGACTTCTTCATCCCATCTCGTTCCAGCGCACTACAAGTTCTGCTGCAGAATCTTCCCTTGGATCAAATAGGTTGCCAATAGTCCAAGTGGGTTGAACATGGCCACGACACAGCGTAACACTTGCCTCTCCGGTTCGAAAAGCATCACACCGGATGCATAGCTGAGAACGTTTTGCATGGAGCAGCTTCGATATGATCACAGAGGGCTTGCACTGCCATGCCATATTCAATCAGTCCCCCTAACCTATCTGGCTTTAAAGCAGGAATCTTCCACACCTTTTCCAGCAATGCGTTAATTAACAGCTCCAGACGTTCATACCGCCTACGAAGTGCCTCGATTACTTGCGGTACTGCAGCAGGCAATACCAATCGACTGCGCACCGTCTCCAGGGCCTGTCCTTTGAGGCATCGTTGTAGTCGGAGCATGTTCTCCCTATCCGTGTATCCACACTACGACGTCGTGTACTTGTAGTTCGAGATGAAAATTGGCCAATCTGCGGGATCACCCGATGGGAGATCACGAGCCAACGATTGACGTGATGCTATCTATCGCTGCGATGGACCATTCTGATGAGAATTCCATCCTAGCTGTTGCTGCTGACGTTGTTGCTTACTGTTGTTTCTGCTGATGTTGCTGCTGATGAATTTCACGCCAACTCATCCAGTGTTTAGCAGCACCCTCTCAGAATCCAATGAAATTTTGTGGGTTTGTAGACTATGTCTTTTCAAGCAACTTTGCATACTTTGTTTTTTTTTCAAAATTTATCTAGACTGCCATTTGAAAAGGGCTTAAGTTTTTTGATAGTTTTTTTTAATCTACATACAGTCACCGCCAAAATAAAGTGCCCACTTTTCTCATGAAAACGCTTCATCTCTGAAGTCATTGAAAAACTCATTATATCGTATTCATATATTTTTCTAAGCATGATAATATTATTATTTTAAAGATGCATGTGTATTTTTGCAATGGATAATACACATTTTTGCAAAATTATTTTTTGAACCATACGTGGTGTAAATTTGGCGTGTCATAATAAAGTGCCCTATTGAAAATACATTGTCTGTATGTAATTTTTACATCCAAACGCCCCTCGTATTCAATTTTCTGACGTTTCCAAGAGTTTGTTGATCTTCTTACGGATTCCAGTTGTCGATCAGAAAGATTCAGTGCGAGTTATCTAAATAACCATGGATAATACGGTGGCAAGCAAAACTATTCCCCACAGAGTCCAGTGTGGGCCATCTTGGATTCACGAGTTGATAAGACAGGAGTTACCAACAAACATAACTATTTTCAAGCTCTTGAGAACGCCTGGGAAGATCTTGACCCACAAAACCTGAAGAATCTGGTGGAGAGTATGCCGAAACGTTTGCAAAAACTGTTGAAGGCCAGGAGAGGACACATCAACTACTGATCACTCAACAGACTGGATCTACAACTTGTTTTTTTTTAAAGAAAATAAGAAGTGGGCACTTTATTTTGACATGCATAATTTCTACTGTAGTTTGATCTTTCTTGAAGAAAAAAAATGTATTTGCAGGACAAGTGTTTTTTTATGTACCAGACAAGAAAAGAACATAATAAATATGCCATCAAAACAACAAAACTAAGAATCTTTCACTTATTTTACAGTTTGCTGAACAAAAAGGAGAAACTGGGGTAGGTGGGCACTTTTATCTGGCAGTGACTGTAACTCAAAAAGGACAAGACTTACAAAAAAGTGACGTATGACATTTAGAAAATTGTCTTAATTTTTATGAACAAAAATTTAAAAATTGTAAAATCGATTCTTACACGCTAAAAAAAAGATTTTAAATTTAAATTCAGTTTTCAAAAAATTACTATCATAGAATTGGACGAATTTTTTTTGAATAAATTCAATATAATTGACTAAAAGTTAGCAATACAGTGCAAGATGAGCACTTTTAAGGAAAAAATGTTTTTCAAACAACAAATTTTTCACATCAACATAACTCAAAAAGGAAAAGACTTACAAAAAAGTGATGTATGAATGACTTTTAGGAAATTGTCATAACTTTTATGAAAAAAATTGTAAAATCGATTCTTACACGCTAAGAAAAAATATTTTAAAATTTAAGGTCAATTTGCAAAATATGGATATCTTAGATTTGGGCACTTTTAAGGAAAAAGAGTGTTTCAAACAAAAAAAAATTCAAGTCCTATTTTTACCGTGTATTGCACCAACTCGTCTTATAATTTGGTCCTAAAACCTCACAGAAGCCAATTAAATTTAATTATAATGCCAATTTGGATTTTAAGGGTCTTTTATTTTTTGAAAAATCAATGCTACCATTTGGAAAGGGCTTATTTATAAATTATTATTTTTTTCAAACTTTAGTGATAATACAATTAAATCAGGTGGTTGCTTCTGTTTATTACCAAAACTTTAAAGTATATCAAAGGAGGACGATTAATTGGAAAAAAAAGCGTTGTTTAAGCGTGTAAGAATCGATTTAAAAAAAAATCATGAAGGTTTAAACGATTTTCTAAAAGTTACTAATACATCTTTTTTTGTAAGTCTTGTCCGTTTTGAGTTATGTTGATTTAAAAAAATCGATCAAAAAACTAAATCCTTTTCCAAGTGGCAGTCTAGATAAATTTAAAACCTGAATTAATCCACCGATGGTGAGACTGAACCCTTCTTACACTTCACCAGAATTACGAACTAAAATGTGGCCAATATGGTACTGTATACATATTTTTATCAGAAATTCCAGGAAGAACCAGGAATATTCGGTATGTCATACATTCAGTTTATAAAATGAATTATTTGTCAATCCTGAACGTATTGTTCATAGATGTGATTAAAATATTGCCATTAATAGTCTTTAACGACCTGTTTATGTTAGTTATATAAAAGGGAAAATTACATAAATATTAGAAATTCCATATAATCAGTCCATAGAATGAATTATTACACAATCCTAAGCGTCAATTTTGATTATCGATATGGATTCAAGATGTTTAACAAGTACATGTTCGTTGAAAATTGTGTGGTTATAGTAAATGGATACTTTGTGTAATTTTTTATTATACTCGTTGCAGTTCAAAACCGGACCACTCGAGCCAATCGATCCGGCTCTAATTCTATAGAGTCGCATAGTGTGGCTAGTCCGTTTTATGTGCTATACAACGCACCAGATGCAGAACAATAGAATTCAAGCGGCATCGATTGGGGTGAGTGGTCTTGTTCGGTTAGAACTGCAACGAGTATATTTTCATCACACAATTATGTGCTCTCAGGTATTGGTATGGTCATATCTCCATGAAGGATTATCCAATCATAATGAAATTTTGACCAGTTATTTGAAGATTTTATAACTTCAATTTGGCGCTTTCAAAACTAAAATCGGTACACAAATAGCTCAGTATGTAATCGGAGACTAAACTGTTTGATTACTATTATAATAGGCCGTCAAGTACTGTTTCGTTCATATCTTCGTAACGAAATGTCCGAATAAAATAAAATCAATAGCGTTGGGAATGTTGTAGCTTTCATTTGCCGTCAACAGAACTGAAATCGGTTCACAAATAGCTGAGAAACCGATGTGACATTATTTGCAACGCACACACAAACACACACACACACACACACACACACACACACACACACACACACACACACACACACACACACACACACACACACACACACACACACACACACACACACACACACACACACACACACACACACACACACACACACAGACATGTGCTCAGTTCGTCGAGCTGAGTCGAATTGTATATGACACTCGGCCCTCTGGGCCTCGGATAAAAAGTCGAGTTTTCAAGCGATCTTAATACCATTCTTTTAGCGTAAGAAGGGTAAGAACAAAGTATGCAAAGTTGCTTGAAAAGACATAGTCTACACACCCACAAAGTTTCATTGGATTTTGAGAGGGTGCTGCCAATCACGAAGACGAGTTAGCGTGAAATTCGTCTTCTGACTGTTCCACTCTTCCCACGTCGTAGGCTGTACATTCCTAATCGTGGAGTGCGCTAAGGGGTTTCGCTGTTGTTCGTTGTTCGTACCAAACGAACTGCTGGCGGAATTGGTTGACCACCCACTGCGCCATCATTTTGCTCCGGATTATTATCGATCCAATCGGTTATTCCATGTTCGTGGTTGCTTACCCTGCTCCGAGGATCGCGTTGTCCATCTGCTTCAACCAGCTCAATCAGCTTGATAAAATTTCGTTCGAAGTTCATGTTCTATCCGTTGCCGCTCGAGCACCTGACGTTGTTTCAGTAGGGTAAGAGTACGCTGCATACTGGAGTTCGTGCAGTTCAACGAGATACTTCCTGGTGCGGGTGGATTCAGTTGAGGTGTTTCGATACACTTGGAGCATATCCTCATCCGATCGCTGACGGATTCCGTCACACAAGTGCCACTAGAGAAGTGCCACGACGAATCACACCAATCGCACTGCACGTATTTAACATCGGCATCCGGATTATTGCAGGTAGCACAATTGCCAGGCTATAACTGCAGGTCTCGTAATGGGATCGAAATTTGCGCGATGATTTATTTGAAAAATGTTGGATCACCAACAATAAACGCACTGATATCTGAACAGCGAATTTATTGTGTGCTACAAATCTGTATGTTAGATCACAAGACTTAGTTTTTAAGGTAATTAACGGTTATTTTAAGAAAACTCACAAATCAGTGGCCCTATTGTCCGTTCTGGCATTTGAATTTAGCACCCAACAGTTTAGGTTGAGTTTCAAAGTTTTGTAGCCGTAGCAATTAAGTAGATTTAAGCTGGTATGTAAGACTATAGATGTAAGTAGTATAGTAGCATTTCATTTGAACTTTTTTCACTAACAATTTAACCCACATGTACTTTTATTATGTTCTGTCTGACGTCTCTCAGATAAAGATCGCTGCGCATAGACTGGTCGCTCGCCACGTGATGTTATGTCGACCGGGATGCCAGTTCACTATATGCCACAATGGCCACAATTCAATACCGCAGATGTAAATGTGTGAGTGAGGCGCATGTCCTTATCGCGACACTGTTTTAGTTGTACTACTAATACGTCGAAAATTTAGCCCACTCCAAAACCACGTTCAATTATTCATCGTGAACTATTCCTATTTCTTAAGTGCGGTTAAACGAATGTCTAGAACTGTAGTATCCACGCAAACTTTAAATTATATGATGAAAAACATGTACGGTTTAAAAAAAAATGTAGTTTTTGGCAACATCTAGTGCACACATTTCGAACGTTTAGATTTGACATAAATTCACTTAATATTTCGTTTAAATCTTAGCAAGACAACAATCTAAGTGTACGCTTATTTTTTGCTGTGAATGAGATTTGTGTTGGATTTAGAAATATTTAGGCAATTTTGAGCGATAATTTCTAAACTTCTATTAGCTATGTGGCCATTGTATTAAGCTACCCGTAGGTTACCATGCAATTTGAGACATGTTTTAAGTACATTGGTCCCCTGATGATAAGCTGCGTAGACTCAGACAAAAATAAGAATCGGTATAGCATTGCTAAAACCTGCACTAAGTTGTTATTATTCTTCGTCCTATTAATCTCCGTTCCTAGAATTAGTTATTATTGAAGAAAAAAACATTCTTTTTAAAAACATGATTGTTTGTTATTTTTTTAATCTATTTTTAGCAAACGAAAGAGTTGTTAATTCCTTTTTTTTTGTTTCTAAAACCAACCATAAGTATGAAAAAAAGACTTAATCATTATTTTACTAAAAAAAAAATATTGATGCATAAACACACATTAGTTTAAAAATCACTTTACCTCGTTTTTGAGAACAGTGTTAATCCCAGTAAAAGATGCCATCAGCAAAGGAACGAACGGGAAACTTTAAATCAGACAATAATTTATAGTAAAAGGAAGCCCAAACTGGTTTATCTCCAGAAAAAAAAACGTTCTCTACTGCAAATACTCATCTCGCTGTAACGAGACCAAGATCATGAATCTTTCTTACGTAACGGCAATGCTTCTCTGTCCCATAAAACTTTTCGGCAAAATTCGCTTTCCTTCATTACAATTGTGCTGAATGGAGAACCGCAACGAAAAATAAAATCATCCATGCAAAACCCAATGCTTTGGTAAAACAGCAGCCACAACAGTTGCTAGCTTGAGCGTGGTAGAACTTGAATTTATGTTGTTAGCTATTATCCATAAAACATGTAATCCATTAACTTTTTTGTTCCGATGAACCTTTTTGTGTAGGGTCGCTTGGCATTCGATGTGTATGCTAACCACTCTCCCACTTATCCATGGTTAGCAAAAGCATCACCCATTCGTTGTGTTTTCCGCGGGCTGTATTTAAATAGTTTTGCTCCCACGTCGATCTCCATGACAAACGATATGATTTCACTAAATCTAGTTCCCCAGTAGGTGCCATCAAGATATGGAATAGCGATAAACAACTCCCCCCTTGGGCTAGCAGACTCAGCTTATAGTTGGTAAATAAGGGAATCGATACTCTAGTTTTATTTTTATTACCAGTGTTAACAGCCATTTTTGGAGCGACCATAAAAGGGGAGAGCATTTTCCGATATATTTATCTACCACATATGTGCTATCCGAACGCAGCATCATTCCTTTACTATCATGATTCAGAACCAATTTTCTCCTCGTTTTGACAGGATACCATCTTGAGATCGGTACGGGCATCCAAATCTCAGCAAGTGACGAATGTTCAGAACAATGCAAAGCCCTACAAATGGACGTATGCATCAGCATTTCTTTATTCACTTACGCTGATCACCACCATCGGTAAGTTTATCATTTCAATGTTTATGTTTCCTATTTGTAGAACAGACTGAAGGGGAAATCGACAAATTGAATCATGGGTCAAAATAATGGGCAATTTGATGACAGACGTCTAGCTTTTACTGTATAAATATTGGTCGCCTTCAATAAAATGTGGATGGATGGATAAATCGTGGGCAATTTTTGGTGCGATTTTTTTACGTTAGAAATAATGAATTCGTGAGCAATTCATTGCTGTTGAATAAGAGTGAATTAACCAATAAGCCATTTATTTATTTTTTACAATTTCATTCATTTGTACAGGCTCTATCTAATTTCTATTTCAAAATTCATTAATGATCTTAAAAATAAAGTTAAAAGGGGAAGAACCGGTTACTCGCGGCCATCTCGAGGTAAGAGGGAATAACACTTCAAAGGATGGAAAGAAGGGATGGGAGTTTTAATTATCATTAACAAAACGCATATATTTCTAACTCTAATTGTTTACTTCTAACTGAACTTTTTTTTTATTTGAACATTTTCAAAGCAAAATAGCACAAACACTGATATCAAAAAACTAAGACTAAATAAACATATAGGTTACTACGATCTAAAATCATCAAGCTCAGATCTGACTCCACGATGCTCAGCACAAGACCAAAGAACGTGAGCTGCGTTCTGGTAACCTTGTCCACATTCACAGACCTTACACGGTATAAGCGTTCAAAGAAAAATGATTAGACATTAGGCGAGACATCACACGAATGAAGTCTCGACCCACAACCATCCCCCAAACCAGGATTTCTTCGTCACCTTTAGAATAATAGAATATTGCCATCACCCAAATCTCCTTTACTCCATTAATGCTGCGAGCTAACGAGTGACTCTTAACGAAAAATAGGAAAACAAATCATTGAAAGTGACTTGTCGATAATAAATATCGCCTTCCATAGCGCCCACCTTTGCAAGCGAGTCCGCTATCTCATTGCCCAGAATCGAATAATGAAAATGGACCCAAACAAAGTTGATGATAGAATAACGGAAGATGAAGCACTAAGTACTCCTGAATTTTCATGAGATTGCTTTACCGGCCTCATGGAGCGAATAGCCTCTATAGAAATGAGGGCTATCCATGAGACTGAAGTACTGATCCGGTGCTAGTGAAGTAATCATTTCTAGCGTAAAGTGTATTGCAGCTAATTCAGCAACATATAAGGAACAAGGAGCTTTAAGTTTACGATTGGCGCTATGAATTTCATTGTACATACCAAAGCCGGCGGACTCCTGGATCAATGATCCGTCAGTTAAGAACGTTTTAGTGAATCAACTTGGCAATACTTTGCAGTAAATATCACCGGAGCAACCATAGGACGATGATGCTCTGGTGCTCCATGATGCTCCTGCTTCAAGGATAAATCAAAATACACTGACTTGTCGAGGACGGAGAAGCAAACACGATTGGGATTATTCGGCAAAGGGCTGACATCCTTTGTTATGAAAAAGTGGTACAAAGTGAATCGAGTTTGAAGATTCAACTCAAAAGTTTTCGAGTTTTCATAACTTCACACCTGGTGAGGAGCTGAAGAGAAAATTCTGAAAACCGATCCAAGAGTGGCAACATGCCAGCCAGCACTTCAAGACTCATGGTATGAGTCGAGTTCATGCAACCTAACGCGATACAAAGACACCGATACTGAATACGTTCCCGTTTTATTATGTGCGACCGAGCCGCTGACTGAAAACAAAAACTACTGTATTCTAAAACCGACAAAATCGTTGTCCGGTACAACTTTAGAAGATCTTGCGGATGCACTCCCCACCAGGTTCCGGTAATTATTCGAAGAAAGTTGATTCTTTTCTGGTACTTTCGCTTTAGATACTCAATGTGCACTTAGAATCGAACCAGACCCCAATATATCTAAATGACACTGAATGAGTTATCGGTGTACCCCAAAGTTGAAGCTTCGGTTGTGCTGGGTTATGCTTTCTAAAAAAATACCAACTCAGTTTTCTCCGTAGAGAATTCGATACCTAGCACTAGAGCCCTAAGTTGACCAATTGTCTAAGGTATCCCTAAGGTTCCTTGCAGGTCAACCTCATTGAGTCCCTTGACAGACACTACGCCCTCATCTGCTAGTTTTATGAACGTACAGTTGTCACTTAGACAAACATCAATGTCTTTGACATAAAATTATACAAAAGGGGGCTTAAACATGATCCTTGGGGGAGACCTAAGTAGCTAAATCGAGAAGCAGTAGAGTTTCTATAAAAAATGCTCATTTATTTCTCGGACAGTAAATTGTACAAAAAGTTATACAGGGTGCGGGAATGTTCAAACTTGAGTATTGGGTTAATTCGTGTAGCTAGTGACTAATGTCTGTCGAAAGTGTATTTGTTTATGTTTACTTTCATGTGCTGCATCCAAACATTCTATTTGTTTTATTGCAAATGAGTCAAAATGTTCGCGAAAGAAGTGACCATCAGTTTGTTGCTCGCCCAGAAGAAGCCAAAAGAGATTGCCAAGGTGGTAGGGTGCCATTTGGCAACAGTTTACCGCATAAAAAAGTCCCTGCAGGATGGTCCTAAGCAGCGGAAGCCGGGAAGCGGACGTTCACGCTTTGAATGCACGCCGAACGTGATCAAATCGATCCGTGCAAAAATTGCTCGCAACCCGGTGCGTTCCATAAGAAAACTTGCAAAGGAAGCGAATATTTCGGAGAAATCCATGCGGAGAATCATCAAAGAAGACCTGCATGCATCTTCCAGAGCCAGAGTGAAACGCCACTTGGATACGGACCGGGTCAAGGAACTACGAGTGACTCGTTCCAAGAGATTGCTTTCCTTGTTGAAGAAGGAAAAAATGATAATCCTGTTCTCCGACGAAAAGCTTTTCAGCATCGATCTATGGGCAAAAGCCGCACGGACCGGTTCATTTCACCGCAGAAAATGGAGAACGTTCCGGAAAAAGTGAAATACAAATTTCAAACCAAACATCCGGCTGGTGTCATGATGTTTGGCTTGGTGGCGTCCAACGGCTTGAAAATGCCGCCTGTTTTCATTGATGCTGGAGTTAAAATCCACACCGAAGTGTATATCGGTATTTTAAAGGACCAAGAGCTTCCCTGGGTGAAGGCCAACTTCTCCGAGGCCCAAAACGTTGTCCTACAGCAGGATGGAGCGCCGTGTCACACGTCCAATCGAACCCAACAATGGTTGAACGATTACATAAAGTTTTGGCCGAAGGATTTGTGGCCCCCTAGCAGTCCAGATCTTAATCCGTTGGATTATTCGATTTGGGCATATGTTGAAGCAAGAGCCTGCAAAACATCACACCCTAGTGTGAAAACCCTGAAGTCAACCATAACACGCACATGGCAGTCAATGTCGGAGGACTACGTCCGAAAGGCATGCTCTGGCCTCCGGCGTCGGCTCTAGGATGTTATCAATATAAATGGAGGACACATTGAATAAATTTGTTTAAAAGGACTTTATAAAGATAGCTGCACTCGAAAATGTTGATATTATTTCTTGAATTAGTTGAAAATGGGATTTGAAAGAAATAGAACAAATTTTCGCATTATTTTCTGCCGCACCCTGTACATTAATGGTGAAGAAAAATCTTGGAGTTTTTCAGAAAGAACTACTACTGAATCAAAAGCCGTCTTGATATTCAAAAAACAGAAACCATTTGCTCTTTTAAAGCAAGAGCTTACTGAATATCTGTGGAAAGCGAGACAGTCCTTCGTTCCCTTACCCCTACGGAAAACCATATTAAGTATCTGAAAATAGATTGTTCATCTTAACCCATTTGTGCAGACGGAAGAGGATCATTTTCTCCAACAACTTTCTGATACAAGATAACATCACGATAGGTCGATAGGAGTTGTGGTCGAACGTGGGTTCACCAGGTTTTTGAATGGCAATAACTCTCACCCGTCTCCAATCATCCGAGTCATTGAGTTCCAGAAACTTATTAAACAAGTTCAACATGTGCCTCTTAGCGACGACTGGGAGGTTTTTAAGCAAGTTGAACTTAATCCTATCAAACACTGGAGCCGTATTGCTACACGAAGGAGTGCGAGAGAGTTCTACAATGGATAAAGTTTGGCTGATCTCATCCATCGAATTCGTGGATTAAAAAGGAATCAGCCGTGCCCGTACAGAATCTGGAAAAACTTTTCGCGCAAACTTGACAATTCATGGACGGGCTATCGCGCGAAACGTCGATGAGTATGCTTTGGAACACAGCGCGAAGATTGCGCAACCGAACTACAAATAACGGCAGCGAGGAGTACTCGGACCAATGGACCATTGGTCCAAGTACTCCTCGCTGCCGTTATTCGTAGTTCGGTTGCGCAATCATCGCAATCTTCCAAAGCATACTCATCGACGTTTCGCGCGATGGCCCGTCCATGAATTGTCGCCAGTAGCCACGTTTCTTGGCCTTGGTGAGGCTCTTAAATTCACGTTCGAGAGCCATGTATTCTTCGAAGTGCTCAGGTGTTCAACGTCTACGAAAAACCTTAAACGCGTCGGACTTTTTATGGTAAACCTAGGTGGATCAGTAATGCACGCACTATGGTACGAATAGCCAAATTTCACGACAAAAATCGCTAACTCGAAAACCATTAACTTTGGACATATGATGTCTTTGGAAGATTTAGTTTTAGAGAAAAGATCTATCTTTCGGTTTGAGTGCTGACTAGGGTGGTCCTTTAATGTTCATAATAAAAATTCTAATTTTTTATTTTTATGCTTCAGAGGAATTGTTGCTCCTAAAGAATTGTAGATAATTTAATTTAATGAAACTTTGATGAAAAACCTAACTTCTATCTCATCTACGTTTCTCTAACTGTCCTTAGGGTAAAACTAAAAAAAAGTTTTTTTGCTTTAATTTTTTTATTTCAATTTGAATTTGAAAATTTTGTTCAAGTTTTCATTTAGTTTGTTCAAGTCAAGTCAGACGGTGATTTGTAGTGCAAAATTTTCAATGTGTAATGTCTGTTTGTTTTTGATATAAATGTGAATAAATAAATGGAGCTGGGTGAACATAAAAATATAAACATTTTCATAAAAAAATCTCACGTTGTTAGGCACTTTAATGCTGCAGATCGTAAGTTATGCAGAAATAATTCAAAATGACCAATTTTAAATTGAGTTTTGCTCTACAAGGGGACAAAAGGAGACAAACGATTTTGCAAATGTCTTGTAGATGGAAGTTTTTACTTTCAGTGTACGTAATCCATGTATGCAAATATTTGCAAATAAGTAATATCTTGAAAAAACTTTTTTTTTTTAACTTCAACCTCTATAACTTTTTTTATACAATAACTAGCAACCATCTTGCATCTTCAAAATGTGTGTCCTTTTATGCCCTAAAAGTCATCTGAACAAAGTTTTCAAATTCAAACTGAAATTAAAAAATTAGAGCAAAAAACTGTTAGGACAGTTAGAGAAACTGTTATAAAACGAAACGAAGATGAGATAGAAGTTAGGTTTTTTCAGCAAAGTCTCATTAAATTAATTTATCTAGAATTCTCTATGAGCAACAATTCCACTAAATCATAAAAATAAAAAGTTAGAATTTTTATTATGAACATCAAAAGACCACCCTAGTCAGCACTCAAACCGAGAGATAGATCTTTTCTCTAAGACTAATTCTTCCAAAGATATCATATGTCTAAAGTTAATGGTTTTAGAGTTATCGATTTTTGTCGTGAAATTTGGCTATTCGTACCATAGTGCACCGCGGAGAAGGAGATTTCCTGCGAAATGACGATCCTGGAAGTGATCGAGTTTGCGTTTAAAGCGTGCTATCCAAGATTAGGTTGGAGAGGAATAAGATCATACGTGACGTTTACTCGTCCGGATACGTCATCGCTTCCATGAAGCACTTTCCGGAAAACTGAATGATGTTCCCTCTCAGCCAAATCAAAGTCAGACTCGTCATCTGACAGAGGAGCAAAGGAATTTGCATTGGTATTGGGTGACAGGGAAGCTTTTTTCACCATTTCAGCGAAAAATTGCCTGGAACGTTATTTCAACGAGCGTTCTCATTTTCCCCGTGTTGTTGGTACGCTGGGCTTGTACGACGAGAGAGCATGAGGAGGAGTTCCATTGCAGAAAGTACATTTTGGTTTGCTATCTGCACAGGCGCTTTCCTCAAGTTTCTCCCCGCAATTGGAGTAGCGCGCCTTATTGCCGCAATGGGAGGTTGTAGATCCCATCTGCTTGCATTGACCCGAGTTACGAACAACAGCACAGGTACCCGAGCAGGAACGAATAACTTGATAACTGGCTTTGGTATTTGAGAGCTCAGATTAAGAGGTAAAATACCTAAGGATAATACCATAAAATTGTTCCCACAATGTTATGCGAATACCAAATTGAGGTAAGACAATACCAAAATAGTACCTCTCAGGTATTCCCAGGTATCCGAAATAACAAGTTTTGTTATTCGAGAGATATTTTGCATGCAATTCTTAGGTATTTTGTTTAGGTATTTTACCTCTTAATCTGAGCTCTTTAATACCAAGGCCAGTTATCAAGATCAAAATTAGGTATCCATATGTTGTTGTCTCCTGCTCGGGTACCCGAGCAGAACACAAAAGCATGTGAATACCTAATTTTGATCTTGATAACTGGCCTAGGTATTAAAGAGTTTAGATTAAGGGGTAAAAAACATAAAAAAAAAATGTGAGAATAGAAAAAAAAATTTTTCTCTAAAAAAAAATTTTTTTTTTTTGGGTTGGGGGGGGTATTTTGGGGCTCATAGGGGTTTTTTTTCGGTATTGTCTTACCTCAATTTGGTATTCGCATGGCATTGTGGGAACAATTTTATGGTATTATCCTCAGGTATTTTACCTCTTAATCTGAGCTCTTAAATACCAAGGCCAGTTATCAAGTTATTCGCTTCTGCCCGGGTAGTCAAAGTTTTTTCAACTTGAGGGAGGGCTGAACCAGAGAAGGTCCCACAAAACGAGTCTGAAGGGGTAAGCTTCTTTTCACCGATAGTGATCGATACTGTGCCTAGTCTTTACACAGTAAAAAATACAAAATACATCCAGTATTTTCGCTGGAGAAAACAGAGAGTTCTTTAAACAACCAACCGCCTGCTTGAGCAGGATTTCAGGGGTCAAACTTGTTTCGGTGACCACACCTTCAATTTCAATACCCCGAGCTGTGATATATCTAGGGGTTTTTTTTCATTCATTACAGCGCCATTATAAAACTTTCGAGGGATTCTTTAGTACAGATCGAAACACAATAGTGCTGACTAGCATACTCTACAAATAGTAGAATGAAAAACGTAAAGGTGATTGGCTTATGAATGAAAGAGAGCGAGCCCGGAGAGAATCTCTCAATTGTAGATTCGCCCTAATGAAAAAAAAAACCCTAGATATACTCTATACTCGAGTGTAAAGAGCTGAGAGACAGCAATCTCATTAATAATCACGGTCACGGCCGAGAATCGTTTCGTAAGATCATTAGAAATCGAATATACATTCAGAGGTTTCGTTTTGGGCTGAATCAACTGGGTAGGTACGTGAACGGGTGACTTTTTAAGACACTTCATTAGTGGCAAGGTGGCAAAGTTGAATCTTCTTCCGACAAATCATCCATGTCGCACCCGTAGGAGCTTATGACGCTCATCCACTGAGGCAATTACAAAAACACATTATACAATACAATACAATGCAACAAAGATTCAGTTTGGCATTGCCCGGGTAATGATGCCTCCAGAGCACGACTATTGGATACCCTTGTGGCCCGAGGTAGACAACCCTTCCGCGAAGTAAGAGATGTTTTGGGAATGCGTGATCTTCCCTACATGCAAGCGATTTACGAATTCCTTTGTTTGTCTGATCTAAGAGTGTAATGTCATCACCCCCTCCCTTTCACTCTAGTAAATTCCCTGCCATTGTGTCCCAGTTATATTATCCTTTTGTTTCCGTGCTACTTGTACCTGCCCAGCAAGCTGTGGTCACCCATCTGCAGCTTAGTTCCTGTAAGGGACTACAGAGACCGAGGATTTGGAAGATGTCGCAACCATGAGCAGCAACAAATACCTGAAATAAGTTACCTGCCTAGCCCCTTCCAAACAATAATGTGACCCATTAACCTCGAGCTAGCCACGAGTAATTGGCACCCCTCTTTACTAAAATCGAAATAGAAAAATTGTTAATTACAATATTGAATATCGGCTCCGCAAAGTGTTACACACGCCTGAGCCTAATAAATAAACGAACTGATTAAAAAAAAAAAAATGCAACAAAGATTAAGCTAAACATTTGTGTTTAGCCCAAGCAAAATGGAATTACAATCTATTCAGGGGAGAAAGAGAACAACCAAAAACTTATCTTATCTGTATTCATACTTTAATTGTTATGTTTGTATTCTCCGTACGTATCTGTATTACCAGTATTGCAGAGCTGCTGCTGCTTCTGCCGGGTGACGAACGTATGTGGCTGCCTATACCGGTAAGGAGTGAAGCGCGTCGAGTATGATACGATGGTCGCTAATAGTTGACAGATGAACGGATGAACGCTAACACAAGATGGACTGTTGGTGTGCGTGACCACTGAATGGCTTGTCACTTGCCAATTGCAATTAATTACTAATAGCAAAAAAAATCT
The DNA here is from genome assembly GCA_024533555.2 of Aedes koreicus. NCBI lineage: Eukaryota > Metazoa > Arthropoda > Insecta > Diptera > Culicidae > Aedes > Aedes koreicus. Next base: position 1,087,788 of record JAHHFK020000358.1, read on the forward strand.
CAACCACAACTGCGGTGAAAACACTATCGACAAAAAGAAAACCTGGTTTTGGGGATAACGAACTATGAAAGCAACGGTGCGTGGAAGGAACGAACTTCGCCGTTTGCTTGTGCACTGGGCAATGTAATAAGCTATTTAGATAATTTATATAATGAATGATTTATTCGGAAATTCCTTCTACTAAAATAACATCAAAATTTGAATTGGAGCTTTGCAACCAGTATTGCTGAAACTATAAATTCCAATGATTGTAGAATTCAGTTTGTTAAGTTCTGCAATACAGTTCTGAGTTTTCTATATACGTGATAGTTGCACCCAAGCGATAAAAAAAAGGTTTTGAACAAATCGTAAAAAAAATCGCGATGTTTCGAAAGAAATCACGCAAAACAATTTATGTTTAATCAAATCATGTATCATGTATGTACACATCCAAGCTGGAGGTGATTCGGGTAATGATTAATCGTTTGATGAGTTTTTAGCTTAAACATCATTATTTCGATCCTACTCATTAGTAAGGATATAAAGAGTACTTAGAAAGACAAAATTCAAGCGAAGAGACAAATTTTATTCAAACTATCGCGACGATATCGATATCTGTAGTTGACGTCGTGAGGTTCTGTTTAAGGACTGTTCATTAAAGAAAGTGGACACCTGTTTATCAATAGTTTAGGGTTAAAACATAAGAAAAATTGTGAATTTGCGCTCAGTGTGTAAAAACATTCCTTACTTTTTTTTTCAAAAAAATACTTACAATTGCTATTTTATCCAAAAACAACAATCCTTTGGACTAGATACTAGTCAAGCTTCTTCATTTAGCAAAAGGTTTGTTAATCGTTAACATCTCACGTCTGTTTCGTTAACGTCGGTACTTTCTAATAGTGTAGTTAAGGTGACGCATTGCCATAAGAAACGATAATAAGCGCATGAGTCGATGAGTTCAACCGTTACATATAGTGTCTCATGCAGAATACCTGATGACTTGATTCATGTCATAAGAGTTCTATAAAGTTAATAAAGGGTATTATTGCCAACCGATAGTTATACCCATTAATGAACACCTCTTTCGCATTATATAACTAAATACACACTTAAAAAATATTAATTTTACACGATACGTAATTCATCTTCGATAAACACTGGAGAACTTAAACAAAGATTTCATGTAAAATTATGTCTCCTGAAACCGAAACATACGCAACTCGACAAAAAGTGTGTTTGATTGAATTTTTTTTTTATTCCTTGTCTGGTATTTTCATCACTGCGACCATTTTTTTGATCTATATCCCCTTTTTTTAGCTCTGTCCAAGTGACGTACCACTATTGTTAGGAGTGGTCGTCAACGCTTGACTTAGAGCATTATCCCAGCACGGTGTTGCTGACGTTTCGGATTCTCCGAAGCAAACTCGATTTTGGGCTCGATAGTTAGCTCGAAGCTGTAATATATTAGTTTCTTTAATTTTACGTATGCTACTCTTCACACTAATTTTTACTTACATTTAATCTCCACGTATAACAATAGATCAGCAACAAATACACAATTAGGCTTAGTAAGATATAAGAAACCTAGTTTAAGCAGCAATAAGGCATTAATATATAGTTATACATTCTAGATAAAAATAGCAGTAATTTCTTACGTTTAATGTAGAATAAGATTTTAACTATTCACCGCACTGTTTCCTATCGTAGTAACTAATTGTGAATGATAAAGAAAAGCATTGTTACATGGTATTATTGCATGATAGTGTGTGTTGACACCTTTTTAGCCTAGTCTGAAGCTGCTGGCAATTCATCCGTTAGGCGAACGGTCGAGGGGTATTCACTGTTAACAGTGTTCCTAACATTTCCCCCCCCCCCCTCCCCTCGTGTCGCTAGAACTACCGCTTCGTCGTCACACTCTGCACCCACCTCGAGTACTGCCAGTTTGATCACCGGTCGTCGTAGGATGCCACAAGATGTCTGCACATCTGCCTATCGTACTATGCCATCTTTGCCTGGATATGTTCGTACCACTCGTCCCCTTAGCCACCGGTTCCTAACATTCCCGTCTACTAAGACTACTAGCTCACCCTCTCGAATAGGCTTGATATGGTCGAACTACTTCGTTCTTCGAGTAATGGTTGGAAGGTATTCGCTGACCCATCGCCGCCAAAATTCATCCAGTGTGTTTTGGATCCTGTTCCAACTACTCCGGATTGCAGCTTTTCCGTCCACAGGTTCCTTAATTGGTTGACGTACTCCCGTAGAGTTGAGAAGAAGGAAGTGGTTTGGCGTCAGTGACTCGTGCTCGGCGGTTTCTAACGGAACGAAAGTCAGAGGTCTGGAGTTGATCATGGACTCCGCTTCGATGAGCACAGTTGCGAATGATTCCTCATCGAGCATGTGCACTGTCAGCAGGGCTCTAAGAGCGGATTTTACTGAACGCACCATCCTCTCCCAACATCCCCCCATGTGCGGTGCCGACGGTGGATTGAATCGCCATTGTGTCTGATTGTCAGTGAGCGTGCTGTTGATCTCATTATTTCATTGATTCTAAAAGCTACAAATTGCCGGTAGCGACGTGCGTCTGACTTAATCCAAGCTATGACTGTAGATGAATCACTCCAGAAAAACGTGTGTCGCACTTTCAGCGAGTGCTTTTCCTCGATCGACTTCCGCAAACGAGCACCAAGTACCGCTGCCAGCAGTTCCAGTCGTGGTATGGAAAGAGGTTGAAGTGGAGCTACCTTTGTCTTCGAAGACACCAAGGAACACCGAACGCCACCATTGTCGACAACACGAAAATAAGCTATTGCAGCGTAGGCCTCTTCGCTGGCATCCACGAATATGTGCAAATCTAAGGAGTTGTAGCATTCGGTGCTGTATCCTGGGAAATAACAGCGAGTGACTTTGACTGTATTCATCTTCCGGAGTACAGCAAGCCATTGTTTCCAGCGGCAGTAAATTTCCCAGGGAACTTTTTCATCCCAACCAATTTTGGACCTCCAGACATCTTGGACAAGAACCTTTCCATGAATAACGAAAGCTGCCACGATACCAAGAGGGTCATAGATGCTCATCGTGACTTTCAACATTTCCCTTTTGGTTGGAACTATTTCTCCTGATACCAGTTGCTGAAGGTCATCCCGGAAGCTCAACGAAAATGAGAAGACGTCTTCGTCCGGTAACCAAATCATCCCAAGAAGTCTCTCCGTACCTGTTTCCTTGTCCGCAACGAAGCACTTAACGGATGTGGGATTCACTTTGCCGATCTTTTCAAGTACCGTTCTTCTGTTCGACAGCCAATTTCGTATTTCGAATCCGACCTTCGAATGCACTTCTGCTACTTCCAATGCTAGTTCAACAGCCTCCTCTTCCGTATTGACACTGTCCAGATAGTCGTCCACATAGTGCGGGGTTTAATGGCGGCAGCCGCCTTTGGGTGAACAATTTCGTTGTCCGTAGCATTCAAATGCATTGCGTATAAAGATTGCGTTGGAGAGCACGACGCCCCGAAGATCGGAACATTCATCACCATGACTTCGATAGGTATATCCGCGTTGTTTCTCCACAGTAACAGTAGTGCGCAGCGATCTTCCTCTCGAATTAGGAGCTGATGAAACATTTCCTTGATGTCTCCTGATATTGCCACCTCCCGCTCGCGGTACTGGAAGAGCACGGATAGAAGCGAAGCCAATAAATCCGGACCCTTCAGCAGCATCGAATTTAGTGAAATTCCGTCGACCTTTGCTGCAGCGTCCCAAATTACCCTCACTTTGCCAGGTTTTCTTGGATGAAGAACTACACCAAGAGGAAGATACCAAGTCCGACGTGGATCAAAATGGAGCAGCTCTTCAAAGGTCGCTTTGTGCGCATAGCCCTTCTCTTGGAAGTGCAAAATTTGTTGGCGAACGTTGTTGTATAGTTCAGGGTCCTTCGACAGTCGTCTTTCCAAAAACTTTAACCGTTTTTCTGCCAAAGGTCGACTATTGGGAAACTCAAGTCCATCATGTTTCCATGTAAGCCCCGTCTGGAATCTCCCATTGTTTGTACGCACAGTGGTTTCTTCCAGTATTCTACGGGCTCGTTGCTCTTCAGCTCCTTCAACTTGGGGAACCAGTGCTACACCAAGGCTTTCTATGGAAAAGAAACGTAATCGTGTAGATCTTCGGTGGGTGACTTTGCACAGATGTGTAACTGTCGATGCTGCATAGTATTTACATGTCCATGCTGGCATCCATAGATTGACCAGCCAATACGGGTCTTTGTAGCGATTGGCTCATTAAGTTGACCTTCACGAAGTTTGAGCGTAGATAACAGATGGGTGTTGTTCAGACCTATTAGCACACTTGGCACTGCGGCGCTGAAACTTTGCACAGGTAAGCCTTCTAAGTGTTTAAACCGCACAGATATCTCACTGAAGTCCAACTGTTGTTCTGGCAACCCAAGATCTTTCACAGCGTACGCTTCGCTGAGTTTAAAACGCTTGCTGCTACCCACTGCCGATATCTGGAGTTGTACTCGATTTGTGTCATTAATCTGCTTTTTCACACCTCCCGTCCACTGGATGCACAATGATTCCGCAGGGCCGTCCACTCCGAGTCTATTTACCAACGACTGTTCAACCAGTGTGACTGATGAACCGTCATCGAGAAACGCCAATGTGTTCACTTGACCCTTCTTCCCGTATAGAATCACCACAAGAACTCGGAATAACGTTGATGAGCTGATTTGACGATGAACCGTGATGGTCGCGTTCGTTGAATTCCGGGCTGATGCTGCTTCTACTGGTGGGTTTTTAGAATGCAGTAGACGGTTATGCTTCTTCTTACAGCCATTGATTCTGCAGATATCTCCTTTGCAGGGCCAACGCGCGTGTGGTGTTAGGCAACGACTGCATATTTTATTTTTTTTACAACTTCCCACCGATCATCCATAGAAAGTTCCTTGAAGAACGAGCATGCAGCAGCTTGGTGATTTCTTGCTCCGCACACAGGGCACACCCTTGTGTGTTCGACCTGCCTGGCAGACGGTTTCGTAGGTTTGGACGAAGCTCTCAATTCGCTGGACAGATTTTCGTCGCACTCGACTTCACTGTCGTTCGACGTCGTATGTGCGTTCACGTAAGCCTTCTCGTTAGACCGTACATCTTTCGATGGTTTTGGAGGGAATGTATTGAAACCGGTCACACTGCTGGTTGCAGATACAATTTTTCCCATGTATTCACCGAACTCACTAAGGTTCACTATTGCCATCTGCTCCTGGTGCAGTGCCCAATTAAGCTTGACATTAGCTGGCAACTTATCAACCAGTTCTTGCAGTAGCATGGGGTTTGACAAGTGGTGCTCCAGACCGATCGCCTTAAGATGTCCACATAGGTTATGCACTGCGAGACCGAAACCCACAAGTGTTTCTAGTTTATCAGCTCGTGGTGAAGGAATTGCACGGACTTTGGAAATCATATTGTGAACAATATGTTCAGGTCTCTCAAACAGCGTTTGCAGCGTGGATAGCATCTGTGGTACCATGAAGGGGTGAAGTAAAAAGCTGCTAACCGCTTCCCTAGCTTGACCTTTCACACTGCGTTGCAAACGGAGTAGATTCTCCGAATCAGAATAGCCACACACCTTGGTTGAGTGCTGATAGCTGCTGTAGAAGAGTGTCCAATCTACCGGGTCACCAGAGAAAATAGGTAATTCTTTTGATACCACTTGCCTGGCAGCCAACTGATGTGGTGAAGGGCCAAATTCTACTGACGGAAATCCTCTGTTCGACCCAGGCACGTTCACAAGCGAATCTTGCATGGACCATTGACTTTGTAGACCAGACGCAACATAGGGGGGGGGGGGAGGGGGCAACACTGATGGATATTCTGTACGATAATGACTTCGACCACCCACAGGGGTACTGATCGGCGATGGGGGACAGGTTTCAGTGAGAGAGTGGTACGCATACGGGTGGCTAGTATTTATTGATACATCATGCAAATTACTAGGAATGAAATTTTGAACACTCACCGGTGGCATGGCGGTAAGAAGGGGTTTGGAGGCGCTACCTACTGCTGGTACTCGTTGGTTTTTCGTTGAAGATGGCTGCTCGTTGTTCATCTGTGCTGGTTGCTGGTAACACCCTCGACGGAACTCAACTGGGGCAGATCCGAATAGGCTGACGTGTCCGGTGGTCTGCTGCTCCTGCTGACGGAGGGAGTGCTGTTTCAGGTACTGCAGCTCGATTTCTCTCAGCCGCTGCAGTTCTTCACCGTAGCCAACTCCTGCTGCTTCCTTTCCTCGATGAGCGCTTGGTCACGATCACGTTGTTGCTATTGCGCTTTCAAATCATCATCTCTCGCTCGTTGTATCTCCTGTTCTTCTCGCTTTAGAATTTCCAAACGCTTCAGCTGGGTTGCCAGCTTCAATTCACGTTGCCGTCGTAGATGATTCTCCTTCTGGTGTTTCAGCTTCAATTCCTTACACTTTCGTCGGTCTTCAGTTTCGGAGTGCCACTTCTCGAACGTCGTAGGGATCCTCCTCACCTTTGGAACTGTCCCAGTGGTTGACCTGATACCGTTTGACTCTCCTAAAAGCCGATTGTAGATCTCAACATCTACCGGTGAAATTGGGGAATAAGCGACGCGCTTTATTTTCGCTAACGAGTGCCTCATCTTTTTCACCATCGAACGATTCTCCAATTGTAATACTCTTAGTTGTCTTGACTTCTATAGCAGTTGCGTGCTGGTCCGCTAAGCTCGGCATATGATTGGTCTCACCACCAGTTGCTCCCTTTGAGGTCAGTGGAGTCGAATGTAGATTTGTGACTGGAAGATTGACCGTGAATGTGCCCGACGATCGATGAGTAAAATCCGTATCAGAGACGTCAACCGATTTCAAGGCATCAGAAAGACCGGTACTAGCAACCGCTTGTTGCTCCTGTATCAACCTCTCGATCCTGCAGTTACTACCGCCACCAATACTCACTTTCTCGTCATCTTCATCCAACTGGCCCAGAAATTCATATTTCCGAGCGATGAACTGCCGTTGCCTTTCTAGCCTTTCTATTCTGGATCTTTCATGCAATAGTTTTTCATGCTCTAGCTGTTCCCGATGCATTTCTTCCTCCAGTCGTCTCTCCTCTTCTAATCTCTCTAAATCACGGGCTATTCGTGAATGTCTGGTACTCGACGTACTCAAACGGCCAGATAGGGAACGATGTGTGGGGAGAGGGTTTGGTCGGGCGCAAGTCGAGCAAACAAATAGTTTCGTTGTTGACGTCACATTTGCACATGAATAGTGCCAGTAGCACTGGCAATCTCGACACAGAACAAGAGGTTCGCTATTGTTTGCTCGCTTACATCCACCACAGTCGAAGGTTTCTGCTCGCTCATTGTCTGACACACTGGGGTTGTGCGTGGGTGGTTGGGGGGTTTGCTTGCCGCTCCCGCAACTTTTTTTCCGGGGGGTGTGTGGTGTATATTTGGCCCCCGTGGAGTATTATTTTTTTTTTATTATCATTTTTTTTTTTGTTTTTTTGTTGGTGGTGTTGTTTTCTCGAAAAAAACTATTTTTTGGGGGGGGGACCATGTTGACATTTAGCTCTCGTATCGAACGGACGTTTTGAGACAATCGCTGAGTGAAAAAAAAAAGTTTATTGTGCCACAGAAGGCGGAAGGCGTAACGCCAAAAATATCGTTCTCCGTGGAATCATTCCATCATAAGTATGGGCGACTACCGCAAGGATTCCGTGTATCTAGACTTTAGCGGAATGCCAGTCCGTCCTAAACTAGACAAAGTTTTTGATCTCATCAGCAAGCAAATCAAGCTCGACATGACCAAAGTAAACTGTATCCAGCCAAGCATGTCGAAAGCGCGAGTCATAATCGAACTGAAATCTTAATCTTACGTAGAGGAACTCGTAGCAAATCATAGTTTAAAGCATACAATCGAGCACAACAACAAACAATATGTTATTCCACTAGTTCCCTACGACTCTGCGATTGAGGTTAGGGTAAGTGATTTACCTTCCTACGTTGCAACTGAAACCATTGCCAAGCACCTAGTGCCCTTAGTGAGATTGTCTCCTCGAAAGAGGAAGTTTGGAAGAACTTTTGGCCTGGTTTACCAACCGGAGTGAGGCTAGTGCGTATGAGGATACAGAAACCGATTCCCTCGTACATTCCGATGTCCACACACACTGCTTTTATTACCTACCGTAATCAAGTTCGCACCTGTAAACACTGTGTAAGAACGTTGCATATCGGCCGTACCTGTAATGAGGCACGCAAAGAGCTTGGCATTGATGTCAACAGTCGCCTTACTGCAGCACAAGTGGTCCAAGGCCACATCCCATTGCCGATATCATCATCATCATCATCGAAAACAGCACCATCTACAAATCTGCCGAGCACATCAATCGAAATGGAAACCGAGAAAGAAACACCAGAAAAATAGAATGACAACAACAACAAAACCCAGGTTACTGCGTTATTGGATCGCGTAATGACCAGGTCTTCTTCTTCAAGCCGCCTCCCGTTTGGAAAAACTCAAAACACTGAGAGCAGCAAAATCAACAATAAAACACCACAGCCCCCAACAAATGAATACGATATCTCTGATGATGCAGATGAAGACATGGTCAACATTGCTGCTGCAAAAAGACAACGATCACCAAACACTTCGGAAACTCGTGAAGCCTCCTTTCAGGAGGTAAAACGCAAGAGCAGGAGTAAGACCAAACACAATTCTTGCTCTCGTTAAGATGTGCACTCAGTATATGTCAAGCCGAAGCAAACACAGATACTACCATCCATCTCAAGCAAATTTCACTTCTGTTTTCAACATCGTATCATTCACTATGCGGGAGGAAAATAACTCTCAACCACATCACCAACTCAGCACGATATCTGATAATCAACCACCACCTCAAATCGCATCAATTAACTCGCACAGTACATCTGATTACACCGTACCTGCCAGCGAGGGCCTTTCTTTTTGTGAGGTAAGCCCTAGTATATGTCCGGTCGGAGCCTACACAGATATTGCCGCCCGTTTAAAACAAATTCAACCCACAGTTTTCACAACTTCACATCTGCATCTTTCATCGCAACAAACTCTCGTTGTCAGACAGCGAATAACACTCGTATTCTTCATCAAACACCAATCAACACGAACCAGCGAAGAGATTTATTACTTTATTGCCAGTGAGGGCACCCCATTCAGTGAGGTAAGCCCTACTAGTATATGTCCTGTCGAAGCTCACATATCAGATACTGCCGCACTAGGAATCAAATCACTTTTTGCAGAAATGTACTGCCTCCAACCCACCTGTTACCTCTCGCTGATCTTCAGTCTGCTGTTAGTGCCGGTTGTACTAATCCTGCACAATATATTCCGGATGCACTGCACTATCATCTTCATTCATAAAGGTGAGCAAACTCGAAAACAACAAACAACATATTCCGTTCAAGCGATGTTTGACATCGATTTTGACGTTCTGATACGACATGACATTTTGAGAGCCACTGTCAGAGTCAAAGATCAGATACTCCAGAGACTGGGAACGTTAGCGGGCTTACTATACAAGGTTGGACTCCATATAAAATAGGGTAATGGACATGTTTAGCTACAAAATTGCAACGATCAATATTTGCAATATCTCCAATCAAACAAAAATTGATGCTTTAAGATCATTCATTCGCTGCGCAGACCTAGATGTCATATTTCTGCAAGAAGTGCAAAATAAAGACCTATCGTTACCAGGCCTTACGATAATCTTTAACGTAGACGCTCACCAACGAGGAACAGCCATTGCGATGAGAGATCGATATGGTGTACACCATGTGGAGCAAAGTTTAGATAATCGTATAATTTCATTGCGCATTGGACCCGTAACTTTCATAAATATGTATGCCCCATCTGGCGCTGTCATGAGGAACGCAAGAGAAGACTTCTTCAATAGATCTGTTGCTCACTATCTCCATGATTCCACGGAGAACATAATACTAGGTGGTGACTTCAATGCGGTTGCCAATTCTAAAGATGCAACGGGAACCAGTAATATAAGTCCGATGTGCAAGCGTCTGATGAGTGCAGCGCAGCTAGTTGATTCTTGGGAAGTAATAGAAGGAAAAAAAGTTGAATTTTCGTACATTAGATCAAATACTGCGTCTCGTCTGGATCGCATCCTGATCTCGAATAATATGAACGCACAAGTGCGTGCTGTACATTTTACTGCAACGTCATTCTCCGATCACAAGGCTTATGTGGCACGGATGGTTCTTCCGCAGCTGGGAACACTATCAGTGCGTGGTGTTTGGAAGCTTTACCCACACATTCTTGACGACTTGGAGATCATGAGTGAATTAACTAGGAAGTGGCAATATTGGGCAAGAGCAAAAAGGAGCTACCGTTCCTGGATAGAATGGTGGGTCCTACATACGAAACCAAAGCTTATCTCATTCTTGAAATGGAAAACATCAATGATTCAGCGTGACTTCAGAGATACAATGGAATTGTATCGCTGTCTACTGAAAGCAGCCTACGACAATTATCTTGGTAACCCAGAACAAATTCGTACAATTAATCATATTAAGGCACAAATGCTCCAACATCAGCGACGCTTTTCCGAAAACTTCCGTAAAATCAACGAGACCTTTCTATCCGGCGAATCAACAACACTTTTTCATGTTGCGCAAGTCCATGGAAAAAGAGCGGGAAGTACCATACCAGCACTGGAGAAAGAAGATGGTCATGAAATACAGGATCAAGATCAAATAGGACATACTGTTAGAACCTATTTTGAGTCATTGTATGCTTCTACAGATACAGACGAATCGGTAGAACTTTTACCAACCAAAACAATTCCTGATCATAACGATGTGAATGAAAATATCTTACGACCGGTAACACAAGATGAAATTCACTCTGCCATTAAGGGCAGCTGCTCCCGGAAATCTCCAGGCTCAAATGGATTGCCTAAAGAGTTCTATCTAAAGGCTTGGCGAATCATCGGTTACGAAATTACGAACGTCATTAACGATGCTCTTCAAGGAATATCTGTGAGACAATTCCACGACGGGATCATTGTACTGGTCAAAAAGAAAGGAAGAGATAAAACCGTGAACGGATATCGTCCCATTTCTCTCCTGAATTATGACTACAAAATATTTGCAAGAATCTTGAAACTGCGGATGCACAGCTTGCTACCATTTGTGCTATCAGACCACCAGAAATGCTCGAATGGACACCGAACTATCTATGAAGCAACATGCCGCATTCCGGACAACCTTTGTCAGTTGAAGCACCATCGTAAAAATGCACTTCTAGTTTCGTTTGATCTTGATCATGCCTTTGACAGAGTAAGCAACCAATTCCTGAAACGAACAATGATTAGGATGAACTTCAACCCACAGTTTGTAAATCTTCTTGCTTCAATTTGGGATAAGTCTTTCTCAAAAGTTCTGATAAATGGAAGCCTAACACAGGAAATTAAAATTGCACGTTCAGTAAGACAAGGCGACCCATTGTCAATGCACCTTTTCGTATTGTACCTACAACCACTTCTTGATGCTATTTCACAAAAGCTCCCAAATTCAGTCTTCAACGCCTATGCCGACGATATTTCCATGTTTTTTAATCATGAACGAGAACTAATAGAAGTGTCCAATATTTTCATTGAATTTGGTTTATTCTCCGGTGCGGTCTTAAATAAAAGCAAGACAACTGCGGTCATGGTAGGAAATTTCAATTTATCAGCGGATACCGAATGGTTAAACATAGAAAACTATGTGAATATTTTAGGAGTGATCTTCGGAGAAAATATCAGACAAGCTCAAAAATTGAATTGCCAATCGGTGCTGAACGGTCTACGGACCAAACTTTGGTTCCATAGTCCTAGAAAACTGAATCTTATCCAGAAGATCATCCTTATCAATACATACATTACTTCAAAAATTTGGTACATGGCCTCAAATACAGCGATATCTGTGGGTTTCATCAACAAAATCAAGACGGAAATCGGGAAATTCGTATGGCATGGTCAAACATTGCAAAGGGTAGCAATGGCCAACCTCATTTTGCCGAAACATCTAGGCGGTTTAAACCTACACTGCCCTGAAATCAAAGCCAAAGCATTGCTGATTAACCGCTTAATGAGCCTTTCACATCAACTTCCTTTCCTCAGTAGTTTTTTGGAAAGCCCAACTACACCTGTACCACCCATGTTCTCGCACATAGCTCTATTAAGAGCACAATTGCCTTTCCTTCCGGACCAATTAACCACCTCACCTTCATCTCAAGGAATTTATCAACATTTCCTGCAACAGCTACCAAATCCTGGAATTGTATCAGCAGAAACACGTGACTGGAACACTATCTTCAAGAATATTCACAGCAAAATTTTGACTTCAGCACAACGCTCAAATTGGTTTATGGTAATACATAAGAAAATAAAGCATCGAGAACTGCTGTTTCGTCGAGAAGTTATTGAAGACCCCTATTGTGAAATGTGCCCGGAGGACCAGAGACAACAATACACAAACTTTTCCGTTGTCAACGAGTCAGGGATATCTGAAGGTTTCAACGGAGGCAGATTATAACACAAGAGCCTAGTTTACGTTGCTTGGAGCCTGAAGAATATATTCATCCCACCCTCAAAAATATCAGTCGCAACAGCAAACAATCGATAATTAAATCTCTAGGACTTTTCTTGAGCTACTGTATTGATATACCAGAAAATGAAATAGGAGTAGACAATTTTAAATTTTATTTATTCTGTAACAACTAAATAGACGCAAAATATAGTTTTATGTTCAAAAAAAAAAAATAGTTAGCTCGAAGCTGTAATATATAAGTTTTTTTAATTTTTTTATTTTTATTTTTCTTTTTATTTTTTTTTTCTTTTTTTTTATCAATATAAGAACAATCAAAAAAATACAAAATTATGATTGGGAGGTATAAAAAAACTAATTTGAAGTAGTAATAAGTAATAATTATTTATTTATAATTTATAGATTTAATTTTTAGGTGTTTTTTATTTTTAGTGTGTAAATAAAAATTTTTTTTTTACTCGTCGTGGTTCTGTTTTGTGTAATAGTAACGGATTGTGAAAAAAAAGGATTGTTTTATTGTATTGTTTGTTGGGAGTGTGGGTGGTGGTAGCCTTTTTGGGCTGGTGTGAGCTGTTGGGAATCGTCGGTGGGGGGAACGGGGGGGGGGTATTCCTGTTAACAGTGTTGCTAAAAAGGGTTATCGTTTGGTGATTGACTTGCGTTGTTGGGTTATTTTATTAAAATATAAGTGTTTTTTATGCTTGTTGGTGTAATATTGTTTTGTGTTAGAAAATTGGCGGGTGGTGGATAAATATTGTTTATTCTTTTTTTTTATACAAAAGAGAAACTATATATTTTGTTTGTGGCATTGGGTGGTAGGGGGGGGGGAGGGGTGTTGTAAAAGTAAAATATTATTTTGGTTTTTTTTGGAAGTTTTGAATTGGTGGGTGGAAAATTTGGGTGAATTTAGTTTGTCGTCTCTCAACCCAGCGTTCCAAACGACGCTTGCATGTGTCGATCTCAGGGCACCGAAATTTACATGACATTTTGGTAGTGTGTAGCAAGAAAACAGCATAGCCAAAGTGTATACTGTTTAGAATAACAAAAGTCTCCTCTTTATTTCTTATTTCTTAAACAAAACAACGTTTAAATATGCAGTATTATCAGACAACCTTTTGTCCGCAACTCAGTATTAAAACCTCGTAAACGAGATACGCATTTGGAAGCATTTCTTCCACAAAACAACAGTTATAAACGAATAAAGCTACATTTTCACTCCGTAAAACGAGCTACACAACTTCCGCTACCTCTTTTCGGAAAAATGAGTACCACATGTCGAGAACTCTGCACCATTTGCTTCTACGGCTAAGTAGCATTAACAGAAACTTTAGATGAGTTTAGTGTTGAGCAGAAGGAAGGAAAAATGCTGTCTGTTCAAGAGAGACACGAGCAGGGATAATCCACAACCCATGACGTGTATAAGCAAAACTTTTATTTCAAGCTTCACACTACATATCCGTTGCTCAAGCTCTTCATCGCAAGGGTAGACGATGGAGAAAAATAAGGGATCAGGGAAGAAAACAAGTACAGGAACGCGCTGCAGCATTTCTAATGAAATGGAAAAGTGGCAAAAGAAGTCCCCACCGTCTTAGAAAAGCTGCTTATCTTTAGTTTTTCTACACGACACACAACAAGTAGGATGATGGTCGAGACCCGATCTTAACGCTCAACATCCTGGTTGTCATGTCTTGGAATGATAGCACCTACGCTACAACATCCAAGAGGCACTCTACATGGACAAGTATTCTGCCCGTAGGCACCAAGATTGATGGTATCTCCAGCCATCATCATTCCGCCGTATAGGGATGTACTATGTCACGTCTTTCTTAGCAGCAGCTAATCGCGTGCATTTGCACGTTTTTCCACGGAAAAGAAATTAATTATGTAAGGCCATGGTGGGCTCGATTGTACATAGTAATCCACCAAGTTTTACTTGCTTGCTTTATTTTTTCTCCTATCGGGAGGCGTTCCTTTTTCTTTATCTAGAACTCATAAAAATATTGCAAAAATGCACGCTTTCTATTTCAAATCGAAACTCTGTTTGAACTGGAAAGGACTGTCAATCAATTTAATGGAAGTTTCAACATAAATGCGCGCATTAAGCTAGTAGAATTGAACCAAACACATGTCAGTTTAGAAAATAAGACCAGCTACGCCACAAACTTCCAACGATGAAACCCACAGCAGTGCATAAATTATACCAACCCCACCCACTTGGAAAAGAGTCTCGCAAAACATGCATAAAAATAAAGCACATGCAAACGAACCCACCCATATGAATGAAAATAATTAACATATCACAAACCTCTAATACCATATTTGGACGCCCAACGCATTGTTTATGCATGCTTTCCGGAAATCGCTGTTTCACAAATTACCACTGGGTGGGGGCGCCATGAACAGAATACCAAATCTACCACTATTTAACAAGCGGGTCACTAGTCGGCAACGTATAGCCAACAAGCCACATATGCGAAACTAATAAAGCGCTAAAAACACAAAACCTTCAAACGAGTCTAATTGAGTCCAGGAGCTAAGGCTTCGAATACACGATGAGGTCAGAGTGGGATGTATGATGTTGTTGTGCATTTTCAGTTCCAGTGGGATATGTTTGTGGGACATTCCAGACTGGGCGGCCTCTATCACAACCAATCGAACAGAGAAAATAATATCGTTGCTTATATCAACAATGACCCGTAACACTGGTAGATCACCTTTTCGTAGTGCGTTACGGGGTATCAGATCTACCACTGAACTCTAGTCCGAATTAATTCAAATCCAAGAACATAATTTATTTTGTAGTCAAATGAACATATCTTATTCCTTATTACATTTTATGTCGAGCTAAAAGTGACAAAACTCGAGGGCTCACCGTGGATGAGCTTAAAATAAGGTAAACATGGTGGTTAGTCTTCATTTATGTTAGTTCTCATTTTCTTGATTTGATGTTAGTTTGAAGTGGTCAGGACTAGTGTTCTGATGCATGGTCAGTATCGGAGCCATTATTTGTTTACTTTGCAATGAATCCGGTTTTGACTGATAAAAGGGAGCTGCTTTGAAGCGTGCTCTCACTCCTCAAAGGATATAAATAGCGGAAACATTAAACAATAAAACTCGATTAATTGCCAACACAACAAACAACGACAACTATAAAAACAAAAAGTAATAATCATTTCTCAATAGTGATGAAGAAACTCGACATGCTCTAAACAAAGGATACGGGATATACTACAAAAGATTAAATTACTGGTCGCAGTGGTTTTTGTTCCGAACAGAGGAAAAAATCTACAATCAATAGGAAACTAGCGTTTTAAAATTGGCTCACTGCTTTAGAAGCCTTTGGTTCCAAGTATACCAGCACCTTGCAATACATTGTTGCGCTTTTCGGTACTAGAATCTTTGTTTTTGTTTTTATTCGCTGTGTTATTTTGACAGAATATTTGAAGGTTGTTCGTTGTGAGTTATGTTTTTTAGAGATAATTCATTATGTTTGGACCGAGCATGGGACCGATGTGCTTGTACTTCTTGAGCCAAAAACTATATCCAGTTTCTTCTGGACTATCCAGCCCCTGCTTATATGGTTGTTAACAAGCTTTGGTGTACGGAAATTCCATATTGGCACGGATATTTTATTTTTGATTCATACTCATACTTACTAATGACAGTGCCTTAAGAAACCTCAAATGACCACTATCATGAGAGATTTGCATAGGCTCAACTCAGTGCAATAAAAACGATGGTTTATGGATATGAGCAAAAATTCATATGCTTGAAACAATGTTGGGTTTTTTTAATACTGAGGGTTATTTCGAGAATCGTTATTGTTACGAATTGTTACGAAATAATAACGGTGTACAGAAAAAAGGGAAACAACCGTCATTTTATTTTTCAAGGAAAAATACAAAACAAGTGTCTCAGTACATAACAGTACATAGGAGATTTACAAACGAGATTTTCACCAACTAAACCACCAGCTACCTGACCAACCAACAGCTACTTGCCAATGCATCCACTAGAGTGCTTGCCAGCACCATCAATTAGCCTAATCTACTATGTGCAACTCATCCACTATCTACAACTAGGAACTACAACTTACCTAACCTATCCCCTACACTAGATATGTGTATACATGGTCGGTCAGCCGTGTTGCAGTTCGGCTAAATTAACTGTCCAAGGTGCTTGGCCATTTTCTCCGGGATGGGACGTTTAAAGCAATGCCATGTTGAGCCGGTGCGTGGTAATGGAAATTTCTATGAGCTCAAGAGAAATTTCAATCAAACTTATTCTTTAGTTGGGCAAATTGATTTGGTCGTACTGAAAAGGACGGATTTTAGTTTTTGACGCGGAAAGCATGGTTCGCCATTGAACTTTGGCTTTCTGCTCTATCTTTTTGGGATGACCTGAAAAGGACACCATCCTGTGAAATGATTACACCGGAGAGAAGTTTGTTCAGCTCCTAGCCGTTGCGGATGGCCAGCTACAGGTGACGTGAGATGATTCTGATCTTCTTGTTTTCACGTGTGACGTTTCCTCCCAACGTGCTCGGCTCAGTTGCCCTTCCGGAGCAAACGGTGAATACGACCGACTGGGAACTCAAATCCGACGCGGTTCGAGCGGAGTTTTGCCTTTCCCTTAACCTTTTCTTTCCAGAATCCAAATAGAGAATGATGGTTGGTCTGAAGTCACCTCATGTTTTATAATCGCTGTCACGGTAACTGTGGCAGTGTGAATCAATCAGAGTGTGGCGCAAATTTGATGTCATTTTCGACCAATAGCTTTGTGCGGTTAGACATTATTTCTTTTAAGTACTTTTAAATTAGTTTCAACAAATGTAATGAACTAAGTTAGCAACAGGGATTCAGACATTTTATGGCTGGCCCACAATTGATACGTTGTGGATGCGTTTGCGTGGATTTGACAGTTTTCCCATACGTTTTCTGTCAAATCTACGTCAACGCATCCGCAACGTATCAATTGTGGGTCAGCCATTAGAATGGCGGCCCTATACAGGAATAGAAAAGAGAGACGTAAGTCCTACATCAAAATTGAGTTGATCCACTTATTACAAAAATTTAATAACTTTTCAATGAGAAAAACAGAGACAGTTATACAAATGAAAGAGAGGGTGTTCTAAGCGTATAATTTTATTAAATTTAGTAATACATACTCATGTTTGAGTAAACCCAAACGAGCGTGATTGTCATGATGATTGTACCAATGATCGCTTTTCCACAACAGCGAATATCGAAAAAAAAAAATCGGAATGTTCTAACAAATACGCGCTTGGAGGATCTACTGCTTGTTCGCCTCGGTCCAGCAACTGCGACAGCAATAATAGGTTAGGACAAGGTACGACAAGGAATCATTTCCCACATTGGCCGATGATATGCTGACATTTGCTAAGCTGCCTGTTTGCTCAGGATGCTCTCTTGATGTGAATCGTACCATTGGTTGTTCCCTACAAGTTGGAGGCGGAAAACGTGTTTAAATTTAAGTTTGATCATGATACTTATCTTTAACAGATTCATTTAGGAGTGCTAACGAAACGTTAAAACAAGAAAAGAAAACGGACGTGCGCGTATTTTTGTTCTCCGTACAATTTATTATCACAATCTTGTCTTTCGGTGAAAATATTAAAAGTTCCCGGTAGTATTCGGTAGTGCAGACCAGTGCGGTTTTTAACCACGGGCCTTTTTACGAAGGAACTAATGTATGAGATGAAATATTCGAAACCATGGTAATTAGGATAGAGTAGGACAAAAGTTGTCCGAGTGCATCGAACGATTCACTACGTCGGACTTCAATGCACTTCTGTTATTCTGTTGTGTCAACGATTCGCGTTGGATAAGAGTTTTACTTCTAGGAAGCAGTAAGTTTTGAGAAACTGAGAGTGAGAATAAGTACGATGCCTAATCGTTTTGATGCCAACTGATTATTTTCTCAAGTGTTTCTTTTATATATATACAAGTATATTAAATATGAATCAACTATTTTTCCTCTACTCATTTCAAAGATTAATTTATGATTGATTGACGTTATTATCGAGACTTTCAGCCCTTTCAAAGATTAATGATATTTCCCACAATCCATTCACTTTTATCTGTGAGATCTAAAATTCAATATCTGAATGGTCTGCCTTTAGAAGCATAATTGCCTCATATGAATTTATGTTTGCCATATCATCATTTAAACCAAACGGCTATTTTCAGGGCCACCAAATACTTTCTAAAGAGTGTACAATAGAATTTTCTAACATTCTTACTATCTAATGCTGGTTTAACGATCTATTAGGACCACACTCACGCTATTTTGATCAGACTAAGCCTTACGGCAAGGGTAGGGTTCAAGTGAAAATTTAAAAATAACTGAAACACTTTGCACGCAAATCGCTTTATCATTTATCGATACATTTTTCGAGATTTTTGCTTTAATCAATTGCAAATTTTCGTGACGGATAACTATCAAAAATATCATTGATAATTTACTTTGAATTCTCAAACAGTCCTTGAACAATCGCAATAAGGATAATGGTCTCCAGTAGGTCGGTCATACACACAATCACTACAGCCAACACACCGTTGGCCTTTCATTATACCAACAAACAAACCAAATGTCCCTTTCCACGGCTGCCAAATAATTCCTAAGAATCAAATTATAGAATATTCTAACATACGTACTCACTTGCTTATGCTAACTTAACGTCCCATAACAAAATTAACTTCTGGTGGAGTTCTTGATTTATGCACTCCAAATAGAAAAAAAAATCCAATTAACATACAAGAAACTAATTACAAGCAAAGAAACACACGTAACGAAATCAGCTTCCGAAAAAAATCCAATATTACCAATAAAATGAGCAGCGTGAAAACATAATTGGAAAGAAGCAAAATTTAATAACGGTAATGGTGGCATAAGCCCCCTCTACATCGCAGTCAGCAGAGCATTAGGCCAGAAAGTGAGAGAGAGATAGCGAAGCGTAACAAATTAGTGTTGCACCAAAATCCTTTTAGAGCTGTGCTATGGCCTCAACGTGGCTGAGGTGGGCTGATTCGCCATTACTTGTACACAGAGACACGTTCGTGTGCATGATGTACGTGTGACTAGATGAGTGAGTAGGTGGCAGCGTGTCATTGACTGTAAACATAACGTTGGGGTGGTACATGAGGCATTCCACGAGTGCCTCCGGGAAACACAGCGGAGAGTTTTCTTTTTTCATTCTGTCGGCAGCCTGCGTTGGCCCTTCCGGTAACATGACAGTCGATTTTGGTCCATGTGATCTGCTTTACCATGACCCGTTTCCTCGCATGGTGAAATGGATGTATGTATGGCGGCTGCAAAAGATATAACTTTCTGGAAGCGGAATGTTGATTAAAATTTAATTTAATTCTCATCTGAGACCTCAGTTTCGGGTTCAGCACCGTGTCTCGAACCATAAGCCTTCCACTTTTCTTCATATCACGCTTGATGATTTCGGAAAGCACGAAAAATTTCAACGTTCGGGTTTTAAGAAAATTGCTTTCGTCTGGATTATTTTAGCCAAACCGCAACGCTAAATGTTGTTATAATTTGTTGCCACCAGCACCAGATTGAGATACAGTATAAGCTGCTGTACAGCATCCATGGGGTTCACTTCGTCTACAATACACACTATTTTAATTCCATTGTGAGATTTATTATTTAACATGTTTTGATTTCATCAGTCCTTTATACAGTCACATTTCCAATTTGCATAAATGGTTTCATAAATGCAGCAGAGTTTTTACGTCTGATTGAGTTTAACCTGAATGTGACACATCATCGGAGTACTTCTTTTGACCTTTTTTGCTAGTATGCAATTTAATGTCTATCATACTATGGAATCATAATGCTAGAACTCAAGTATTTTAATAAAAAACAATCATGAAGACATAGGCGCGTCATTATAATCGCAAAGAAGGCGGTTTCAATTGCCGTCATATGGAACAAATCCTTTTGATTGGAAATTTTCTAACTTGCCTGGGCAAAGTTTTAGGAAAGTTTACACCTATAACAGCATTTGCAAGTTACGAATTGTTATAAAAAACGAACTGGTCTTCATTATCTTCAATGAGTAGATTACTTCGTTATTCCAATATATTAACGATAATAACTGAGCTTCAGAATAATTCAATAAAAAATATTGCAGTAAGATTAGCCTAATTTTAATTGTTATTAGATCATTGCGTTAGATTTTATCAATTTGTATTTTTGAATGATTAAGATTTTTCGATGTCCAAGTTTGTGTAAAGCTTGACCACCGAAAAGCTCCACCCACGGGGTTTAAAGCGCAGTTAAAAGTGGGTCAAAAAGATCAGAGTCGTTCGCGGATGTCATGTTGATAAAAGTTGGCGATAAAGTCCATCAGATGATGTGCAGGCGATTTTCACCAAAGCTACAACCAGCCACTATTGAGATTCAACCAGTCAGTGCTTTTCATCTTTCGTAGTACATTATGCAGTGCTTCAGCAGACAAGTATCACTTAAATGTAGAATTGCCTTCTTCTGATGTTTTTTTCGAAATCTAGCGGCTTGATATGCAACTCTCAAACTTCTACCTTTACTCAGCTGTCCAACTGGGTGACAGTTCCAGCTGATACTGTGTAAGATGCCAACCTACTATTGCTGAGATTTCCGAACCTCCATTAAAAAGCCTAATGGAGGCGCTTAATTCCTCTGCTTCAGTTCTGCCATGCGCTTTTCCAACCCACTCACTATGGCGAGTATTTACCTCATTTGGAAATGATCGATTATTGCCTGATGTATCTAGATAAATAGAAAACGCCAGAGTTTCAAATTTTCGGCCTTGACTATGAAGTCTTCCGTTGCGATCGGAACCCTAACAGCAGCCGAAAATCTACTGCTGTTGCTGTCCCTCGTGTTTAAAAGGCCTGGAATTTAAATCGACCCACGGAAAAGTGTAGAGCAGATTTGGCAGCACCTAGCTGGGTGATCGCAAATTAATTCTTCACGCCGTGTACATTGCACCTGATCAAGTTCGAGATTCAGAATTGATCGATACTCACTATCAGTCAGTTCTCACACTCCAATTGACGGAATATTTATTTTGAGTGACTTTAATCTGCTAGCCGTGTGATATTTATAAACCTTCTAAAAGATCATTGCACCGAATGTATTAACCTCACTCTTTCGACAGATCAGGGAGCTTGTTTACAAGGTGTTAGTATTTGAAATGATGTAAAAATAAGCACTGGTGTCTGTTTTCCGGCAATTTTACTTCAATCGTAATAAATTTAGAGCACAAAATCTCAAACAAATCTTACCGAAAATATTCTAAGCCCACGTAAACAAGCTCCCTGAACTGACAAAACTGCATTGATGACCTCATCGTGCAATGATCTATAGTCGATTTTTGGATCCAGATCCTGATGTGTCTACATTTCATGCAGGAATTATCAATCTACTTAAAACACTGAAAATGTGGATGATTGTGTTTGAGTGTGTAACGGAAAGCTAGTTGTCAAACTCTTCTATTATTGCACAACTCTAGATCTACACCTGGCTATAAATCAACAAAGACAGAGTAACATTCATGCCATGTGATGCGTGTATTAAAAAGAAGCGACTAAATGTTCCGATTGTTCATGTGATTACCCTGCCACCTGGTGGTCGGTCCACCGGTCTGTACTCAATATATACTAGTTGCCTATATACTGTGAAAATTAGACAGCTCCGTCAATTTGTTTACGGCAATTGTGGCAAGAACAGTGAAACCACTTCATCTATGGTTTGTTCATAATGCCTGCTCCATCCGGGCCTAAACAAGTCGGCCATCGTGGCCCACTTCGTGTCGGCCTTATACGACCGCGAAAACATCTACAAGATTCAGGCACTTCTGGAGAAGGGACAGTCCATCGAGCGGAAGCCTGGTTCCGGCCGTCCAACCGTTTTAAGCGACCGGAGGATTCAACAGAAGCTCAAACGGAAGACGGAAGGCAAGTTAGCCACTCCTTCCCGCACCGGGAGACCGGTGCGACCGATCAAGAAGTATTTTGCAAAATGGATATCAACATGCGGAAGCGTCAGTCCAAGTCAACCGTGTCGGATAATCAAGCGGAAACCCAGAAACAACGGTTGACGATTCTGGTCAAAGAGATCTTCCCGGCAAAGCCGTACGTGGTGGTCGTTATGGACGACGAGATATACCTCACGTTGGACGGCAACGACTGGCAAGGCAAAAACTACTTCACTTTCCCTACAACATAAATTAGCAGCGATGGGAAGTACATAGCGCACACGAAGTTTCCAAAGAAGGTGTTGCTGTGGCTCACAATCAGTGAAAAGGGGATGTCACGTACCCTCTTTTTTTGTCGGGGCTGGCAGTGAACGGCGAAATCTACAGTACAAAGTGCCTCCCAGAAGTTGCCGCCTTCATTAAAAAGAACCACAAGGATGACGACGTGGTGTTTAGCGTCGGCCCACTACTCAAAGCGGGCGCTGGAGGAAACTCAAGCAACACACAAGTTTTATAACGGTTGAAAATACTTTTATATGATTAGATTTGGCTATAAAGAAGCCTTCTTAACATAAAATCGTGAAGATGTGTTACTGGGGAATGGAGCGGCTGGGCATTCCGGTCGTGCCCATGCTTGCCAACCCTTCCAACCTTCCCAGCTCCACCCAATCGAGAAGTTCTGGTCAATTTGAATAGGAGAGTATATTCAAATAATTTCATGGCCAAAACGACGGTAATGATTCGATCAAAAAGGCGACCCAGCAACTGAAGAATATGCCTACAAGCTTCATTTGTTCACCTATGGTCAAGGGCACCGTCTTGCGGCAGTTAGGGGCAGGGAGTAGAAGTATTTTTGTAAAATTTTAATTTCCTAATGAATAAAATGCAATTTGGTTTTTTTTAATATCTTTTTCCGTTGTTTTTTGCCATACATCCGAAAATAGTCGTTTTTTTTTAATGCGCGCATTAGTAACATAATGATATTGATTGGAAAATCTCACATACCTCGAATGCTAAAAAACCTCACGGAGTTACCCAAATTTTTGGATGAAGGAAGATCTCTTGAAAAAGTGTTGTTTTGGTGAATTTGTCCACTTTCCTTAAATCAAAAGGACTTCCCGTAAGAGCCACTCTTGTTTTAGATTATTGTTTAGCTCACTTCAACGCAGATGAGCTAAAAACCGCTGACGGATAAATTTTCACCATTTTATTCTACCAAATAACATTGCTGTCATAAAACCGATGGATCACAACATCATACAGATGATTAAAATGCGCTACAGGAAGCTGATGATGGATAAAATTCAAGCTCGTGGAGAGGAGATTGACGAGTGCGTGAAGAAGATACACATAAAGGATGCAATCTTTTGGATTGCTCAAGCGTGGAAGCTAGTTCCTGCTGATTCTATTCGTAACTCATGGAACATGCTTTACATACCAGTGAAATGAGGACGATCAGTCGAAAGAGAGAAGTTATGAAGCATTGCAGAGAAGACAGCCCAGTCCAAGATATCGACGAGCAGGACGCCAAATACTTGATGACTCAATGCAGTTAACTACACAGCAAGTGGAAGCATCACATGCATTTGATCTGCTAGTCAGGTGTACGGAAGAGTATCATTTGCCACTGACTACTCAGTTTTAAAAATCAATTTAAATTAAATAAAAATATATAAATATATTGAAACATCCTGGTATTAAAAATGTATTGATTCAATATTTTTTCGCACATTTATAAGACATGTATAATTTTGAAATTATTTAAAAAAAATTATTCTGCTTAACTGTAACAAAACGAAAAAAAACTGTATGGATTTTTTGATTGACAAGATATGAGTGTTTAAAATCGAAAAATACGTCATACTCAAATGCTGATATCTGATAAATTTTAAGACTTAGCTTATATTCAAACCTTGTATTTTATTTTATTTAGAATATAACCCTTAATAGTGAAGAAAAAACATGAAATATATAGTAACCACTCCAGAGGACGACTACCACGCAACGCATCACGCCTTGAAAAATTACGAAGAAAACCGCGTAAAAAACCTAGCAATGAGTAATTTGTTGCCAATCATATTCTACACATTGAAACATCAGCCCTATATACAGAGTCTCTATTTTTCTAATATTATATTATGTCTTGAAACATTTAGGAGTTTCAGGTGAATTTCATATCAAATGATGAAAAAACTCATCCCATATTGAGCATTTACCCGTAGTAAGCCCGTACCTTAGCTGCTCATCAACCAAATCAACCTACAGTGAATTTACACAAAACAGACGGAATTGAATCGGAAAAATAAATTTATTTATCATACTTGTATTATTTTGTTTGTGTCGTTATTACATTCCTGTTTTGGTGCGTTCTGGGATATTGCGTTCATGCTTTTAAATATATTTTTGTTGTGCAGCTCTCGATTAATTCAGATTTTCAATAATCATCATAATTACTGGCTTTCATAGCTACGGAATTTGATTTGTAGATGCACCCCTCTTCCAAAATTTAAACCATAACGAAGCGTAACTGAGATAAGTTTTCCTATTTATCCTCAAACTAATTAACCGATAGGTGCTTGTTTCACCTATCATGTAGTTATGCAGTTTCAGTTTACCATAAGGAGCTAATAGGAAAATTTCAACTATATTAAAAGTGTATCGTAAATTCTTCATACATACCGCGCTAATGGTGGAAATAGTTCATTCATCCACCCTTCAGCCATGAAAATGTACCTGTATTATAATTAACTAAACGAAATGCTTATCCTATTTTTTCCGTTGCAAAATAACTGATATAAGTATAACCATAATGCGAAAGCTGGCATTTTTATTCAACAAGATTTACGCTCAAACTTTTCCTCTTTTCTTATGAGATCAACTGCACCATGCTAAGGAGCGGTTTTTTCTCCTTCATTTTGTTTTCCAAACGAGCTCTTTAGTAAAAGAATTTCCCGATTGAATTTTTTTCTCGTTCTAGTCTACCATCTATTCTTTTCGGTGCCCATTCATTCTGGAGGATGTGTATTTTTTTCGTTCTCTGAGGTCGACAGCATGATGGCAGTTTTATTAGTTCAAGATAAAATAAAAGTATTGACACGAACATTCAGTAAAATGGTTGTACTTTTAATTGGGTTACTAGTTAGGCGGTTCATTACTCACAGCATTACACTGGAGGAATGAGGCACTAATTGGACAAAAGTGGTCAGACCCATGAGACATGAAGTTTGTTGCATGTACGTGTTAGCAAAGTGGGAGAAAGTTGATTGCATGACTGTTAATATTAAGGTTACTGTTAAAGTGGTTTAATAGAAATCATACACTTATATACTGTATATAATACATTGCATTGGTTTTTGTAAACTATCTTTTCTATGTAACTTTAAAAACTTGATTAGTAATTTCCATTTAATTCCAGCTACCTTTATTGCTTATCTTAACAGATACGCGTATTTCGTCTACAATGTGCAGACTTCTTCAGTGTCGTGTACTAATACACTAATACACTGTATTAGTACACGACACTGAAGAAGTCTGCACATTGTAGACGAAATACGCGTATCTGTCAAGATAAGCAATAAAGGTAGTTGGAATTAAATGGAAATTACTAATCATTCTTCTTATTTTCTAGTTACAGGTATTCCACTACCCAGCTCACACTCTCCATAATTTAAAAACTTGTATGTCAAATTGATTTAATTTAATTTAAAAAAAAATTAAATTTAGCATAACATAACAAACACCTGATACTTTTTATACACAAGTGTTATAAAAAAATATCAACATATGAAATGTTATCAAGATAAGCTTACAACTCCATAGGCTGAACAAAGAATTAGATGATTAAGGCGCAAGTATAATTTATTTACATCCTAAGCTAGTTATTTATTTATTTTATTTCATGGCGCAACTATAATTAAACTGAACACTGAGCCTTGGTTTTAAATTTAATGTGCAGGGTCACGAATATAAATCTTTTTGTTTACTCCGTGCCTGGTTTTTTCATCACTGCAACTTTTTTTCTATTGCGATTAATTGATTTGTCATGTTCACATATTTACACTCAGCTTAATTCAACGTTAATTTGTGGAACCAAAACACTGCTAAAGACTTTCGAAAAATATATCCTTCCTCGTACATTTCCAGACGCTTTGCGAAACTCCACAACCATCCATAAATGTAATTTGAGAATGTCTAATTTATTAAAAAAAAAATCATTCAAATGTAAATTCCCTTTTAAATCAATTGAAAACATACATTCACACTAATTATAATAAGCTAAGCTTAAACATCCATTATCAATAATGTCGTGTCATCCCAACAAACATTGCCAAAACCATCCTGCTTTATTAAGTTTTATTAAGGTTTTATCAAAGCCACTATAAATCAATTAGGTTTTATTATGACACCAAGAGGTTGCAATAGGTTTCATATTTCAGTCAGGTTTAGGAGAACCACAGCTTGTTTGAAACGATCTTAAAACCTCGTTGTCTCAAATTCCTTTTACTCCTACCAAAGGTTTTATTTCGACTTTATGAACTTATAAAATGCTGTTTTGCAATGCCGTTTTAGGACTCATTCATATTATCTTATGGTGGTCAGTTGAAATAGCATTATAAAACCATTTTGCCTCCAGTAAATTCTTTAAACGGCAAATTGGCATTGAGGGTAGCCACCAAATGACCAAATAGTTTTAAAGTAGTCATTGCGAAGAAAACATGGATTAATGGCATATTGAAATCTCATATTGAAATATAAGAAATAATTGACATGTGGAAAAATAAATGCATCAAATTTTAAATGTAATACCAATGAACTGTAGATCAGAGACCAATTTCTGTATTTTTTTAGATAACTTTATTGAATTCCATCAATTGTCAAGAAATTCATGATTAATTTATCGAATATATTTATTTTAATTTTGTGTTTGTTGTTGTAAACTCGCCTAATTTCCGAGGCGTATTAATTTTCAGCTCTTATCGTGCCAATATTCACCATAAAATTAAATGCGAATTTGATTTGGTGCATGATACGCAGTATTTTGCTATCAAACAAAATTTCCCGCAACACTAGAACTTTTCTCTTAGATATTATTTACTGCTAAATGAATCAGAAGAGCAAAGAGTCGAACAAAGCGGAACAACAAAAACCAACCACAATATCACAGTTAAGTTTGACAGCTGTGGCCGTCTGGCCGTATGCTGGTTTTCATGGCAGCCAATAAGTTTTATGAACGTGGTCATAGCACGTAACACTAGAACATTTTCAAAATATTTATGGTCTTATAAAGGTTTTATTAAATGGTTTTCACAACCGTCTATACACTCTATAGACGGTTGTGGAAACAATTTAATAAAACCTTTATAACACCATAAATATTTTGAAAATGTTCTAGTGCTAGGTGCTATGACCACGTTCATAAAACTTATTGGCTGCCATGAAAACCAGCTTACGGCCAAACGGCCACAGCTGTCAAACTTAACTGTGATATCGTGGTTGGTTTTTGTTGTTCCGCTTTGTTCGACTCTTTGCTCTTCTGATTCATTTAGCAGTAAATAATATCTAAGAGAAAAGTTCTAGTGTTGCGGGAAATTTTGTTTGATAGCAAAATATCCAAAACAAATTGTGTTTTTTTTTTACTGCGCCACTTTGTACAAATGTCGGCTTTAAAGAAGCATACAGGAGGTGTTGGTAGACAAAACAGTTTTGAATGTAATTTTATCACCAAGTCGGGAGGAATGCTATACGGCTGGAACAAAACTTAAATTGTTACATAGAATACCATGTCGGCAAATATTTGGATTAGTCCTGTGCATTAAAATTTGCCACTATATTTCCTCAATCATAAAAAGCGTTGTGGACACATTTTCGAATCCTAAACAACACCAAAACACCAACGGGCCAAGGTGACTTTCTTGCGGGATACCAGATGTGGCGTCACCGATTGCAACTGTTAGTAAACGGTCGGAGAGGTAATTTGAGAAGGTTCAGACTTGAATGAGGATTTAAGTTCAGAAGCCGTTCTGGTAATTATCGTGAGGTTGACGTTGATAGCTCGCAATGATTGACCAAGAACTAGAAAATTACTGGCTACTCATAATCATAATCAAACACACAGGCAAACTTAACGGAAAACAAATCATAAGTAGCTATCTCACCATTCAGTACCATGGTGGATGGAAAGTCAGACTCTTTTCGTTGCTCGTTGAAGCATTTCCAGAAAGTTTTCGGGAGCGATGGTAATGTCGATAGCGTTGGCGACTAGTTCATTGGTACTCGTGATTGAGTCTCACATAATGGACCTTGAATACAAGGGGGTGGTACTTGGAGAAATTTCTTAGTGCGGCTCTTTTGGATGACTTTAATCTGCAAAATTCCGTTGTTTGTTAGGTAGAATGATTGCCGTGTTGATAAATTTTCTTCGAGACTTGTCGGTTAATGGCGTAAGCTAGTTTGTGAGAAATCGTTCGTGCTGAAGCATTTATATCGGCGGAATCAAGAATGCTGTGTCAGTCTATGCTTGCTAACAATTCTTCAATACTGCGATGATCAGCTTTTCGGAAATCGCAAGAAACAGTCGTAGGGCACAAAGAGAACTCGAGTGCCTCATTCCCTTTAAGTTCAAGAACAAGCGGAGGGTGTTGTACAACGGTATAAACCAACGGAGAAATAGCCATAGATATGGGCGGAGCAGCATCATGAGCGCTAACGAAGTAAAGGTCAAAGTTTCGATTTCGATCTCATAACCCGATAATTAATTTGCTTCAATGTGGCAGTACTTTAGTTGGCGAGAAGGTTCACAACACTGACGTTCAAGATCCGGATAAAGAAAACCGCCGTAGGATGGACACCACAAAATAGAAGTCAAATTGAAGTTACCTATGATTATCACATCATCATCAGCGGTAGCGATCTCAATTATGACTTCAGTTAGCGTAGAATCACGGGCTCGATCCGGGGGAACGTATACTACCCACAAGAACAATGTGCGGCAAATCTGTTCTAACCACTTTCACGTATTTTGTTCAAGTTCTTTCGTCTTTAACTTGGTTCGTTAATGTTTGCGAACCGAGCCATGTCTTGTAATGTCATGTCATGACATGTCATGTCTTGTCGAAGCAACAATCGAAGACCACCATACAATAATCCTCAATGTTAGTGTTTATTCCACCGGCGTTTTGGTAATACAAAAGGATGTCCTGATTGCAACGACTACTAGCTCGACAAGGATCACGATGCATTTCGTCTGAACGATCAATTTGAACGCCCCTCCTTCACCAGGGCCAGGGTGAGTCCGAAGCGTGATGGTAGCAAAAAGGATGACTGTGTCAGAAGAAGTACGGGCTCCCATTCTGCATTCCACTTCATGGCGATCGGACAGGCTGGGGGCTTTTTTAATTCTGGCTAAGTTGCATCCTCGATTCGATGTCTGCTCATCCTCATTAGTCATATCGGTGTTTGGGCTGAAATTTTGCAATTCATCAGGGACAGAGTGTTTGATATTATACGTATACTTGCCTGGAAGTTCAGGCTGGGACACTCGTAAACAGGGCTGAGATGGCAGGAAGCAAAACCGATGGCGTTGACGGAAAGAACAGATGATCTTTCTACTGTTAGTCTTTTAGAAGAGCACCCAGAGTGCCTTGTGACGTGCGTCCTGCTGTTGTCGATGACTATCGATTGTCTCTATGCGTCAACACCTCGGCGTCGCTTAGGAGTATATGCCGTGGGATTTACACGACTCACGATGGACCAGGGGTTCGGAGTAGCGAACGGGGTCGGTGTATTGCGTTAAGCGTCCATTTTGTCCGATTAGGCATCGAACGCAGAGTGTAGTTTTTTTTTAATGTTCAATGAAAACTGCATGGCTAATGCATTGTTTTCATTGATATCTGATTAGGGAACGTCCATTAATTATGTCACGCAAAAAGTGGCTTTCTATAAGCCCCCCCCCCCTTCTCACGTTTTTGTATGGACCTTCAACATTTTTTGTATGGATTGTCACGTTTTCCCAAACCCCCTCCCCCCTTACTGCGTGATATAATTAATGGACCCCCTTATTCAAAGTGAACAATTTCAGGCGGAACTGTGATACAAGCCATGATATATCTTCAAAACTAACTCTTTATGGGAAATTTGCTAGTCCTGAAAAGAAATAGAATTATTCATCCGGAAAAGGACGGATTTTACATAATGATCGTGTCCGCGGTAGAATTTAAGCTTTTTTGGTCTTCTTTGGAAGCAGATTATTTCACTTAACAGCCTTCGATGACGTCGGTTGTTTGTAATCTGTGATGATACTGTACATTTGGTAAATTTAGCATGAAGAAGGTAACTTTAACACAAGACCTCAAATTTGTGTTCTTTTAAATAGTTTTCTATGAAGAAAAATGTAAAATGCATATTTCAACAGATGCGTACAACGACTTTTCCATCGATTTATTCATAACATTAAACAAATAGTCTGATACAAGCTTAAGTTAGGAGAATTCCAATCCAACGAACTCTTTATCTGGACTAATGGAATTGTTCGTCCTGAAAACGACGGATTTTAAAAGGTGACCATGGTCACTTTATTCGTCACGTACTCGTCACTGCGCATTACCTGTTGGTTCCAGTTATCAGGCCGCTGGCTTGCAACTGGTTCACACCAGACAGCAATTTATTCAATACTTTGTTGTTGCGCCTTCCGACAGCTTGCTGCCAATTGATGGTAAAGTGTGCGATAATTCAGAGGAATTCCAATCAAACAAATTTTTAATTAGGAAAAAAGAATTAAATGCCTTGAAAAGCAATGATTTGAAATGGTAACCATGTCCGCGACCGAATAAAAGCGTATTCGAAATCCGTTCACTGGCTTTGCAACCGACTGCCTTGCCATGCGCTGCCTGGCAATCGACTATTAGGCCATATGCTGCTCGCCAATTGCCAGTCTTACGCTAGCTCCTCATGACTCCTGTTGAAGCTGCACCTATATATATATATATATATATATATATATATATATATATATATATATATATATATATATATATATATATATATATATATATATATATATATATATATATATATATATATATATATATATATATATATATATATATATATATCGTTGGCTGCTGCATATCCATCTTACTATCCAGAATAATATTTATTGCATATTTCAAAAGATGCGTAGGAAGATTTCCAATCGATTGATGCAAAACATAAGAAATTATATCTTATTTAATTAGAAATTATCAACGCTCAAAAGCTGGCCATTTTTGTGACGCTCCAATTTAAGATTTTCCAATTTATTCCCCAATATGTTGCCGAAGTATATTATCCAACATCAAAATTCTCAGTTTCCTTAACCAAATTCGTGTGCAAAGTTTCATACATATCGTAGTCACTCGTAATCTGTCATTTTACGTGGAAATGGTTAGAAGCCACATCACATTAAATTAACTGCCATTCTTTTGAAAAACAATTCACCTCATTCTTCACTACACAGCAACTGCATTACCTAAAAAAATTACAGAACCACCATCATTGCCTACCTTAACGAGGAGATGAAAGCCAGAGTATGCTCCAAAAATCTCTGAATTACGAGATTGTATACGTTAACATTTGGCAATGTGGTAAACATTTATACTTACATCCATACCCAGTAATACCAAACCGTGGTAACTCCCACAAGCTCTTGGGAACGTCTGAAACATGAAGCTGGTGTAAACGTAAAAACCCAGCACATCAACATACAGACGCATGCACACACGTTCTGGTTTCCTAGCTTTCTGCTCCATGTGGCTTTCTTTGAATTGGCATGGCATTCCAGCATACGTACGAGAAGCATTCGAGCTTTTAGATGCTAGACCACTCACTGTGCCGACTGTGCTCTCAACTTTCAACAGTATAAAACTGAAACATCTTACTACCACCGTCGTATTTACGCTAGCTGAAAGTAAAATAATCGGATGCAAATGTAGGTCTGCGGAGAGATATGCAAGATAGTCAAATTGTTTTCATTTAATTTTGAAATTCCATGCACGATGAGCGGCTTCATTTCTATTATTCACGCTATACAATGAACTGAGAATGACGCAAATCTTTCTTCGCACACTCTATGTGTATCAAGTTCGTGTGAATGCAAATACACCTAAATCCGACACTTGTCTTTCGTTATACTTATATATGTCGATGCCGACTGAAACCATCGTTGTTGGGAATAGATTTGCTGATGCAACCAATAGAAGAAAAATCTTTGCTTACGTATAATAACAGTGACAATTATCACAAATCGTTTCATTCGCACGTCAATACTTTAATTTCGAGAAGGATGAATTGCGAGTGATGAGATTAAAATAAGAATATCTTCCCTACGTCCTTAATTTTCAGTATGGGTTGAGCTTATTATTCTTATTCAAGAAGGTACAAGCTTTTCGGAAAATGATCATTGGACTATAACAAGTAACATAAGGTCTATATCCACAATAACCCGTACAGCTCAAAACTTAAGTAATACACAAATTTCGCATTAAATTTCAATAGTAGTTTTTTATTCCAAATTCAAGGGATATGATTTAACTATTCATGAAGTCAAAACATAGTTATTCGGTATTTGCATACCATACAACTCCATCCATTAGGGTTTGTACAGACTCTTCAAATACCGTGGTGGCTGTCTTTGTCCAAATTGGTTGAAAGTGTTTGAAATCTTTGATTCTTTGTTTTTTTTTTTTCAGAAAGCTTCCACTTCATCAGAGCCCAATATCTCACGATTCGACGTAAGTCTGGACAATTCGGCGGATTTGCGGTTTTTGTTACAATAGTCACTTGGTTTGCTTTTTACTACTCCATCCAAGTTTTGGTAAAATGGCGGGATGCCAAATCGGGCCAGAACAAAAGTTTTTCTTTGTGTTTTTTTTAAGAAGAGTAGCAATTGCTTTTGCAGCCACTCTTTCTGGTAAATCACCTTGTTGATGGTGCTTGTAGTGATTTACGCTTTCTGCCACACATGCAAATTTTTATAAAAATGTTTTTTTTTGTATATTTTATTTCTTTTTCGGCCGGAAAAAAAAAGCCGTCGGGTGTGTGGGGGTGGGGGGAAAAAAAAGGGGCCTCATTGCGCATTTCGAAGCGACCTTCTCGAAACGATTGTTTTGAAAGTCGACTCGAAAATGTTTCGGCATTATGTATGCATTTCGACCGGTCGATAAATTATCTTTCTTTGTAGTAGTAGATTTCGACTAACCGTTGTAGATTTTCGAGCACCTGCTGTCAAACAAGACATAAACAAATTAATTTAGCGCCGGCAATCCAAATCGTTTTTTTTTTATCAGTGAAAAATAAAGTTATTCTTTTAAGTAAGTATCAAATGAATGTTTTGCTTTATACGGGAAATAATGGTGTGATTCTTTTAGCGCACAGCAGATTATGCTTTTCGATACAGATAGTGATGATGATGAGGAGGAGGAAGCAAGCAACCTTAGAATTTCAAGGCGCCAGCTTCGAGATCATAATAACCCATTAAGCTTGAATGAATTGGAGTAAGTAAACATTTAGTAAACATTAATTTTTTTATTGTTGTTGCAGTAACATACTCTTGAGGATGTATTCGAATAGTTTATGGTATCTTTGAATCGGCATATTGAAGTGAAAAAACAATCAGCAATTTGGAAGACGAAAAGTTTAATTGGATTTTCATTCGATTTCTGTATTTCTGTTCACCTGGTAACGAATACACCGAGTATAGAACGCACCAAGGTTTGTTGTCCCGAGAGTTATTGAGCAGATAGTTTGCTGTTATGCTGTTACCAGTTATACATTTTCTTTGATAAGCTCAATAAGACGACAAATGTTTTGAACCACGAAAAGTTAAAACACTTATAGCGGATTCGTTTTTGATCCACTTGCAAACTGGATCGGGTATCAAAATTGGGTCGGCTTGTGAAAAATGTCAGTATGTTTGGTTTTATCTGTAACTCGTATCGGATTGGGGTTTGCACTGACAATAAGTTCGGGTATCGCTAGGTTCAATAACGAATTCGATATTACTTCTTGAAGACGAGAACATCCGACGGATATGGATGGAATGTCGGGCTATAAGAACCGTATTGGGTCTATTTGTGGATGCAACCTTGTCTCATCATTGAAGTTTCTTGTTAAACAAATCATCCATATGTGTGTTTATTATTATTTTTCCAGACATTTTATATAAAGCAATGTTCGCTTTACTAAAATCTTCAGAACATTTTAAAACTAAACTTCTTTAAAACACTTCAACAGTTTGACATATCCACATTGAAAACACTATAACTCTTACTGTATAGATTTTGTTGCTTCACACTTGGCAGTATGGACCAACTTAGGTCCCGCCACCAATAGGAGAAGAAGAAGAAGAATATTTGGTTGCTTAAGTTTGGTTTGGTTGTGCCAGATCAAAAATGTACAACTAAATTTCCATACATTTACATTGAAAATAATATCAATGTCAAATTGTTACTGTGTAATAAATACATTAGACCATGGTTGGGAACATAGAAAATCATAATCATTTCATAATCATAATCATTTAAATGTTAAAAATTTGACTAATTATGTATGCACATTTTAAGTTTATGCATCACAATTACATATTATTATGTTCCCTTGCGCTGAACTGGCCGGCTTGTCGTGCCGCAAGGGCTCAGTAGGGATTCTTGGTCAAGACCCGAAGCTAAGAGTCAGTTCCATTGTGGAAATATCACATCAAGTAGTTTTTCCACCTGCTACAGAGCATTGTGTGCCTGGAGCTCACATTGAGAATTTTACTATTGACATTAGGTTCGTAGTTGCAGCGCGCTTAGGGATCATCCTTGCCTTAGAACATGGAAATACATTACGGGAAATAGAGGCAAAATACATTTTTTATCTTTTTTTGTTGTTATGATATGATAGTATATTATTGCATATAAATTGGTTTCAGGTTATCGAAATTTGGGATGTACCGTGAAGGTACCATATTCTGCGCACGGTGTGCTGCTCCATAAAACTACATAACGCCTCTACTTGCGGTGGATTGATGCCTAATGAGTTTTTATAATTCACAGAGGTCCTACGAATAAAAAACACATGTTTTTGTAATTACGACCAAGAAATATGTTACAAAAAATAAAATACTTACATGACAATAGTTAATTACCGCCAATTTATTAAAAACAATATAACACTAATAATAAAACTTAAATCACTCGATTCAAAGACGTCACGATACGAATGGTGGTCGATAGGATAATAGTATTCGTCTGTTTTGTTTCGTTTCGACCGCCTATTTTGTTTCGAGTGTATGGTTACATAATGTCAATAAAGCTCGAAAATCTAGTACCTCGTCGAATTTTAATCGTTCTCGAGCTCGATTCGAAATCCATAATGCCAAACAAGCTCGAGTCGACAGAACTTTATTCGTTTCGACTTGCGAAATGTGGCTCCAGCTTTGGAGGCTGCTTTAAATCCTCTAGGACCTAAGTTTTATAGTCCATAACAGCGCATGGAAACTTCTTCAAATATTCAAGAAAACGTAATCGTGGGGTTTTGGTGTAAATGGTGTGTTCGTTGTGTTTGGGAGTGTGTGTTTTTTGCCCAAAGCGGTGTTTTATTTTTGGAAAAGGGGATTTATTTTTGCCTTTGAAAGGGTGGGGTCTCTTCTTTGGGGGAGGGGGTTTTGTTTTCTTGGGGTTCAGTGTGAAAAGTTGGGGGGAGGGGGTTTTTGGGGGTTTTTTTATTATTTTTGTTTAGGGGGGGGGGGGTTCCATCTTGAACACTAAACATAGAATGTAAACACCAATCATAGTATTTTTCATCAAAGACTCACAGCGAAATTGTTCACTCTTACATGCAATATTCTAAAAGTTACAGTGATTTGAAGATGTCCGGATTAATGTGGATACAGACCTTGTACAAAAATTATGCACAAGAGGGCTAAAGCTCAATGTATGGAGAGGTTTTTATTTACTTATAAAACAGTCATAAGCCCCAATGCCTTTAGTCCTAACGTCAACTCAATTAAGTTATACTCGGGTCATTTGAAGACATTTTTCGCCAAACTGGTCAGACTAAAGATCCATTTGAGGAAACTGAAGACCTCACTCAATTGATTCAGCATAAAATGATGCATGGGTTCTCGATTGTTTCCGAACAAATTGATGATTATTATGTTGCCATTGTTTCGTTGAATATCGTTCTATATATGAGATTTTAGCTAGAAAGGTGATATCAAGAGGCAAATGTAATGAACAACCGATTCAATCAAATTTCAATTATTTTATAAACGATGTCCAAAAAAATGCCTCCTTTTATCTTTTGAACACCCGCTGTAACCATTTATTAGCAATGACTACCAAGATGTTTTCGACTGCCACTTAAATTTGACAAAAGAAGAGACTTTTTTTGACTTCAACTCCACTTTGCTGGCGCATGCCAGATGTTCCTATTTATATGTTTGCGTTATAGAGCAATAATTACATGGCATGAATTAGAGGTTGTGCTGTCTATGATATTATTATACTTATAAACAAGAGATTTTCTACAAAACGAAAAAAAAGGCTAAACACGACATATGGCAGGAAAAAAAACACGACAAAGTGACGCTCTATTAAAAAGTAAAAACAAATTTCCCTTTATGAAATTTTCACTTCCACCCAGATACTCTTATGAGGGTGCCCTAATAACCAAAAAACACGAAATCTCTTTTGCAGGATTCTTGTAGCAAGGCTTTATCTAAACCTTTTCTTTTTTGTTCTCCATCTCTCTTCGCAGGATACGGTGGCATTTCGCCGCGAACACAATGGGGTAGAATAGCAGCGCTAATTTATGCTCTGTTTGGCATTCCGATTATTCTGCTGTACCTCTCGGCAATGGGAGAAGGCCTATCGGGAGCCATGCGGTGCCTATTTCGCCGTATACGACCATCGTCGAGTTCGTCATCCAACAGTGCAAGCACCAGTTCAAGTCTTAGTGGAAACTCGGCAATAAACAGTAAATCTTCTAGCTCGGAGCTGCAGAAACGTTCCCAACATCAAAGTACCAGCTACCACCAGACATGGACTGGCATTCACGATCCGCATGGATACGGTGGTGTAGGAGCATTAAGTAATGCTAACATAGGAGGAAATGGTGGAGGTCACACGGGAAGCAGCAGTAGCAAACATAATCAATCAGTCGTTCCAATATCAATCTGTATTATGATACTGATTTGTTACGTCACATTGGGCGCCGTTCTGTTTCATAAAATACAGCCATGGGGGGTACTCGAGAGTTTATACTTTTGTTTCACCTCTCTCGGCACAATCGGCTTTGGAGACCTAATGCCAGTCGGGAACATTGCTCAGTATGCTGCCTCAGCATATATAGTAGTGGGAATGGCCGTAGTAGCTATGTGTTTCAGCCTTATACAAACTGAGCTAATAGTATGGCTGAAAAAGTTTGCCACTCCGGAATCTATTCCCTCGTCGACGGAGGATGTAGCACTGGTGTCAGTAGCAATGACTCCAATAAAATCCTGACAACGGCCTGGTGATATCATGCCTAATGAGTACAACTCATTGCCACGTCGATCGAGTGCATTTCAGCGAAATACACCAGCCAGACGCTCGACAGGGATAATGGAAAACCATGTAGAATATTTCGTACCAAGGAGTGTGAGTGAATTCAATTTATCCGGCGTGGGCGATCTGGCTTTGCCACCAACCAAGCGTAGCATGGTAACTCATGCCGGCAGCTCTACAATGATTTCGATACCCAAGCCGCGAGAAAAAATGGTAACGTTTGAGGATGAATCAAAATGTCCTCACGGACTACCGACCACGCCCCGAAAATCGACCATGGCGAACGATGTGTTCATGTGACGAGAGGGCTCCTGAGACGAAACCGTTCAATGCCCTGGAGACATTATTAAAGTCTGATAGCAAACTTCATCACCGTCTTTTACTCACACCCTTCAATCATTCATACTGTTCTCTTTTAACGACGGGCATTGACATTTCATTCATATATACCTTCATTCGATACGAGGTCAGCAGAAACCAATAGATCCGAAACCGCATGTGGCCAAAATAAACAGCAAAACATTTCAAAAACCCATTCTAGTGCGAAGGAAACCATTGAGGTAGAAGAAAATATTCAATTCATACAGCTGTTAGCATCATACGAAAAAAGATTCCTTCTTCTATGGCTTTTGTAAAAATAAGGAAGATTGTTCGCGGTGTTTCGAGATGTGACTAGATTTTAATACACAGGAAAGTGGCGTTGCGAAAATATTGAAGAAAAAAAACGTACCTAGCATAGTTAAACAAACATGAAGGAAAAAACAACATATTGTGCATGAACCCTCGTCGAACGAGAAAACAGAAATAACGACTAGGGTTAAATTTCATGTTTTTTTGGTATTGAGTTTTTTTGTCACATCGATAAAATATTCACAGAGTAGCGAATCGAGAGCGTGCATCACTCTCATACGCGTTAGTCATGGAATAAAGAAACATATAAAATAGCCAAGAGGAAACATCTTTGAATAAATTGAAACTGAAAAAAAGATAAGTGCGTTTGCCAGGTGTTTTATTTCTCATATCCTACCAAAAAATATATATATATATACACTGATAGGCAAAATAAAGTGCCCACCTCATCGTTTTTTCAATTTCTCTCATTTACTTGGTTCAAATTAAAGTAAACACACTGTATTTTTTTTATTATCTTATTTTTTATATTCTTTTTAAGTTTCACTTATGGAATACTGAAAAAAAGGAGTTTTACTTAAAGAAAAAAAATAATCAATTTGTGTTGAAAAAAAAACAGTGATGACCATGTTCGATATAGGGTTACCAGAAAAATCGACATTTTTCAAAAAAATTTATTTAAAAAAAATCATAACTTCTGAACCACTGGGTCGGTTTGCAATGTCTTTCTATGAATAGAAAGCTCATTATTTCTAGTTTTTATTAAAAATATTGATTAAAATGATTAATGTACTTAAATTTGCTAAAATGGTCAAAGTATTTGTTTCTTATGATTTTCAAAATGTTGGACCACAACGACTATTTATTTTTATATTTTTTTTACCAAAACACAAACATTTATACATAACATATCAAAAAATCTCAAATGTTCATTGAGC
Source organism: Aedes koreicus (assembly GCA_024533555.2). Classification (NCBI taxonomy): domain Eukaryota; kingdom Metazoa; phylum Arthropoda; class Insecta; order Diptera; family Culicidae; genus Aedes; species Aedes koreicus. Next base: position 1,127,487 of record JAHHFK020000358.1, read on the forward strand.
CGTTTTTGAGTTAAATTTTTTTGAAAATTTCAAGTTTTTTGCCCATGCACACGTGGAATGAGCATCATTTTCCAAATTTGGCAACAAGCGCTGTCTGAGAGAATCTTGGGAGGTCGGAATTGGCCACAGGGTCGGGATAGGACCAGGCTCCGCTATATTAAGGAATTGGAGCTCAAATCTCAAAGCTTTAGACTACAAGCAAGGGTTTTCTCAGATTACCTTCAATTAAAACTCAGCATTTAATTTGATTATTTAATGATTTTGATTTTGCATAATTCATCAAAAAAAAATATTACATAGCAAAATTCTTACAATTTAACGCACTTTTCTTCATCTGAAAACGAAAACCGTTTCACGATAATGTAATTTTCACTTTGTGGCTTAAAGTAATGAAACGATTGTGTCCCAGAGATTTGTTTTACACGAGTATAACGGTTCTTTATTTTTTTTCCATTGCATTGTAATCTTTTTCCGAGAAAAACTCGTTATATATTTTGGAATCTACTTTAGAAACAGCCCAAGAGTAAAGTTCGTATGCAATTGTAATATGATGGCCTTGTAAACTTGCTTTTTAAGCGTTTCGCTTTAGAACACCTCCTAAAGCGTCACAAGGCCCTTTTCCATGGCAAGTGGCAAAAAGGTTCCACTCTGCATTAAGACCGAAGTCCTTGTACATGTGGCACAAATTGAAAGCAGTCATCTTATTTTTGTATTGACTGCCTGATCCATCAGAAAAAAATGGATATTTTTCAGGTGAGGTAGCTTTTTTTTAATGAAATTCACACAATTTGTTATAAACAGCCGAACGACAACATGGTTATGTTTAGTAAATTCTGCGATTGCTATAAAGCTTGTAAACTTGAAATTTTGTGCTTCATCCTTATAATATATGGCAAAAGGATGGATTGTGCATTGAGCGTTTGCCCAATGAAAACCTTGTATAGCGTCCTGAATAACAAAAGAGTAATTTTCAGAGAAGTCAGCAATTATAATGCAGTCAGTTGGTTCCAAATTATTTTTTAGTTGTTTTAAGTAGTTACCTTGTTGCTCTGCAATAAAATTATGCGGAGATAATTCGCTTAATTTTTCTAAAAATGTTTCCACAAACTCTTCTGCATCCATTCGCATTGAATTTAGATGACAACGATCTGTTTGCTTAAATTGCTTAAATTCAAAGGAATCGATATTTTCAAGAAAATTCATCAGGTCATTCTCCAGTGTCTGCGTACCCAGGCAATGATCACAGGCTTTCAACCAACATTTCTCTGTAGGATTTTAACATAGTATTTTAAAAAACAAGTCATGATACGTTTTTAAATGGTTAGGAATAAGTTTCTTATCCTTAAGGATTTTAAACATTAATTTAACATTCTGATGATAAATGCATACGCAGACAGTATGCGTTCCACTTGAACCAGCCAGAATACAATTTTTTGGGCGGCTGCTGGAAAACATTGAAAATCCAATTTTAAAAGTAGGATATTGCTCTTTGAAAATCAAATAAATTTCACGAAGATTACATAAAAGTAACCTGCGCTGAACATGCACTTTTTCTTCTGCCATATTTTCAATAACGAAATCCCTTTTCCCAGGACATGCTCTGCTTATCTCGTCACTATTATAAAAGTCCCTAACTACTCTATTTATAGAGTATCATCGCTCAAAGATAACATATTTACTCTGGTCTCCGGTGTGCTCATAAAACCTTTTTCAATCTGTAATTCCTTTGCACGTTGAGCAGTTCGTTGCGAAACACTGAATTCTTGCATAATTTTGTATGCAGTCCAGGATTTGGGGAGAGAAGTTAGGATCCTATATCGATCGTTTCTGTCAGATGTTTCATCAAATTTTGCCTTCATCTGTTGAAGAATTTCCTGTCCGTCTCCGGGTTTCTGGGCAGCAGCGCTACCAATTGATTCAGCACTCGTTGATTCCAAAGAAAACAAAGATTCTGAAAACAAGATGGAAAAATATCACAATTAGTTAGGAACATTTTTATTTGTATAATGTAATACAGATTGTATTCGATTATTTGAAGTATGATAGGCAACTGCTCTACAAATTGAGCTACTAGGTCGGATTAGGTAAGATAATATGGAACTGATATTTTTTTAAATTTTCTGAATAATCGAGTACAACTTGTATAACGTAGCAAATCATGACGTCTGAATAAACAAAAAGAAGAGATTATTCTACTTACCAACACTAGGAACAGCGTCAATTTCCGATGATCTAGCGGCATTGGGATCGATCATTTCGAAACCACCATTATTGATGTTTGCTGGTGCGGCGAAATTGTTCACTCTAGATGGTCCGGCCACGGCGAAATTAGTGGTGGCTGATGGTCCGGCAACGGCAAGATCATCAAGTTTCGATGGTTCAGAAACGGTGAGTTCTTGATTTCCACATTCTAGATTAACTGCACTTGGAGTTGCTGGCTCGTTTTCTTTCGTGATAAAGCGATAAAGTCTGCAATAGCAGGTATTACAAATGTAGGAACAGCTTTTATCCAATTTTATTCTCCTTTCCGCTGCATAACCATATAGTTTAGGAGTAACTTTCTTGTAACTATTACTCCAAACATGGCAATTTGAGCATTCGTGCTTCATTGTATTAAACGTTTAAAATTAACACTTCATTTGATCACTTTAAAAAAATAAAAAATAAAACATTGCAACTCTTTTCTCAAATTTTTGCTAGTACACGCGAGCAAATTCCTTTTAATTCTACTAGAAGCTTACTTACAGACTTCGAGTGCTCGACTTGAAGGGAACATCACAGTAGGTCTAGTATTTATAGCAGTGTTGTATGAACTCACATCAATGAACGCTCAATACCTGTTTTCGAGAGAGATAACTCACAGTGTTCATGTTCGTACCAGCATTGCAGCACGAGATGGAGCGCGACGGTTTGAATGATATGGTGATTCAACTCACCGGGAGAATAGGAAAAGCCAGAGAATGTGTTTATAAGAATCAGCTCTATCTCTCTCAGGCCTTGAGCAGAATCGTTATAACTCATGCAAAATTTGACTCGCAGCCTGAGCATTATTTTGCTGAGCAAAAAAATTCTTGCTCACTCAGATAATCGCTAGCAGTTGTCTGGTTCAGAAAATTCAATTCTAGCGAAGCCGCCGCGTGTGTGAGACAACGGCAAAAGGAAAGAATAAGGAACTGTTTTTCGTTGCAATGCTAATCCTGACGGGCCTCGTTGGGAAAGCGGCTAGTGTGATGAAGACTCTGATAAGTGAGGGAGTAAAATACAGAATCAGACATTTAAAAATCGGTTCCGCATCGCGTCGTGGTCGTCACGTGTTTGCCATTGATGCGCAGTGTATGAACCAGAATGAAAACATAGAAATCATACACAAGGTTAAGTACTGGAATCGCAGTATACATAGAACTTTTAAAGGAATTGTTTGGGTAAAAACTTGAAAATAACTTTACATAATTATTGAGATTTATCTTTTTTTTTCTGGTATCTTCATTCAGGAGTGAATTTTCAAACGTAGACTGATAGGGTAAATATCGTTATTCCGTTATACTCAGCACAACACGCACTTCAACCAGGAGATGGAATGTGAATTTCAAAAACAAATTCTTAGTTTATTTATCTTTGCATCGTATCGTTGGATTTGAAAGACTGATTGATGAGGAGGAGGCGAAAAAAACTGACGTCTAGGATCATGGTTCTCGGTGGCAGTGAAATGATGTGCAATTTTTACGCTGAAAAACGACAAAAATTTGGTTAAAAAGATTGAAAGTATAAAGTTGCGGTCGTTCGGAGTCGATTGGTGATATTTTTCAGTCCGGTCGCAACGTAATAGCAGTGGAAAAAGTGAATTCTAAAAAGTTTCCATTCTTGGGTCTGGTCGTTCAAAACGTACGGCATGCATGGCTGCTGCTGCTTGCATCGAACCTGAGCTGGCGATTGTTACGTTTGAGGAAGAATGACGACGGAAAATCTGAGCAGAAATAAAGTGCCAATATCAAGAACTAGATTTTAGAGGAAAATACCAAAACCGTGCCAAAGTGAATTTTGATTCGGTGCGCAGGCTTAGTTTGTAAATTAATCGGAGCACGAAGAGTGTATTTTTTCCGACACGTCGGCGACGGCCGGCTTGATGTGGACGAGTGCTGACTGCAGCAGCTGCGAGTCCAGCAGGACTTGGCCGTGATCTAGGACATCGAGGAGAGTTGGTTTGCAAAGCAACAAATAATTTATTTCTACCAAATGTTGAAGACAATATTTAATATCCTGTTTTATTTTATTTTGTTGTTCGTTATGCTTGTCTCTTTTCAGTCACATTGGAGCGGCTCATTGCTTTTGGTGGAAAGTGCTACATACTTTCAGCGTATCGTTAACCAAAACGATCCCTGCTGCTAACCTTTACCCAACTATCCAACATCCCAGTGATTTCTCGTGGAAGTGCAGAGGATTTCTCGGCTTCCTCCAAAGCGAGTGTCGTGACGCTTTCCAACCATTTTCTTTTCTTCCTACTATATCTTCTACTATCACTCGAAAAATGCGACTAATCGCGATAACTAAAGCCAACTGAATGACGAACTGAAATGTTCTTCCTCCTCTCGGAGCCAAGGTTTTCCCCTTTTTTTTTTGTTGTAAAATGTGATCTTCTCTCTCCCTCTGCTTCTTTCTCTCTCTCTCTCTCTCTCTCTCTCTCTCTCTCTCTCTCTCTCTCACACACACACACACACACACACACACACACACACACACACACACACACACACACACACACACAAACACGCACACCCGTATGGTAACCCGAGAGCTCACTCGAGTAAATCCGAGAGCTCACTTCAGCAAGGTCGGAAGCCAACAACTCTCCCCATCATTCCCCTAATAACACAATCGGTACCATATTTCCGGTAAAGAATGACGTTTCTGTATCGCTAGCTTGCAGACAATACGTTCTTCTGATTGCGAATGGAAATAGTATACACAGATAGATATTAAATAATCAATTTCAAACTGAACAACTTTTTTTTTCTTTTTTTATTGACCCAGCTTGAATCTACTACAGCGAGTATCATGTCAACAAGTTCCTTCCCATTCCTTACTTGACCAGCATTCGAGCACGGCCGGCGCTGGTATTACTTTATAATGGGTCACCAGTTTTAAAACATTGAGGATGTGTTAGCCCCAAACATCATCTGTTGGTTCTTTGTGTAAATACAGCTGATCTGACAATAACGGAATTGCATCTGTGGGCGGTCAATCATGCTCATGCTCATGCTCATGCTCATCGTATCGTTAGATTTGAAAATAAATCTCGCGTAACATTAGAAAAGAGCCTATTCTTATTGGTCGATTCTCTTCACCGACTTTCTCTGTAGTATACCATGGCAAAATAAACCTCTCGATTGGTCGTAGCTCTGGGCAATTTGGCGGGTTTGAGGTTTTTGGTACAATGTTCACTTGATTTGCTTGGTACCACTCCATCACAGTTTTAGCATAGTGGCATGATGCCAAATCGGGTCAGAACAAAGGTTTTTCTTTGTGACTTTTGATGAAGGGTAGCAATCGCTTCTGCAGACACTCTTTCTGATAGATCTCCTTGTTGATTGTGCCTGTAGTGACGAATGATTTACTCTTGTTGCCACACGGGCAAATTGCTTGCCACACAAGGTATTTTTTGGGAAATTTCGATGCCTTCTTCGTTCTGAAATGCTCAGCTGTAGCATTTCTGGCCATAGCAGAATAAAAAGCCAACCCTGGAAGCTGCTTGAAATCCTCCAGGACATAAGTTTCATCGTCCATAACAACGCATGAAAACTTCGTCAAATATTCGCAGTTTAAACGTCGAGCCCGTGATTTTGCTGCCAAGTTCTGTTAGTCGTTGCGATTTGGAACTGTATTTACTTTATACGACTTCAGTCCCAAACGTTGTTTTGATTTTTGGACAAAACCAGGCGACATCCCTATTTTACGAGTCACCGTTCGAATGGAGAGATTTGGGTTTTTCGTTAATATCCTTTTCACCTTTCGGTCCATGACAGGATCAGCGCGTCCAATGTTTCTGTCACTTTTTGGTTTCGTCTCCTCCGTCAAACGTTCCGAAAATGATTTGAGCACATCGTGAACAGTGGATTTAGGCTAATCCAATGTTTTTGCAAGGTCCCGTATTGACAAGTCAGGATTTGCCGTACGCCCGTACAAAATTCGTTCGCGCATTTGTTTTTCTTTCGTCGCCATCTTGAATACTAAACATGAAATCAAAGTCATTTCCATCATAGACTCTCAGCTATACCACAGTGAAATTTTTCATTCCTACGTGCAATATTTTAAAAGTTACAATGATTTGAAGGTGTCCTGATTAATGTGGATACAGACCTAATTTTTATTGTTTATTGTTTACACTTATTTTTATTGTTTTTATTTTTGTAACTTTGATTATAATTTTTTATTGTTATTGTTTTAATTTGTGTTATAATAACAATCACCATATTTATAGTAAATATATGATGATTATAATAAGCTTCGTTATGATTATTTTTATTTGTAACCATTATAATAATTATTAATATTATTATTTGTATTATTATAATTGTTTTTATAGTTTTTATTTTTTTTTTGTTATTTTTATCATTTTTCTAATTATTATCATTATTTTTGATATAAATTTTAATTATTGATTCTATTATAAGGTTTTGTGTGCGGATTATTTTGATTATTAAGATTATTACCTGAACAGCTTTAATTAATCTCCCTGTCTTCTAAATCCAGTGTTGCTCTGAATTTTGAAGTCCGATTGAGTTCCTATCTCACTCATTGGTTCCGATTTTGCTTCGAACTGTTCATCAAAAGAAGCTGATTCGTACCCGACGGCTTCTTGATGCGCATCAAAATCCTCCTCATCTACTTCGTCTGCAGGTGGCATTCATTCGGGCCGCACTGCAACAATGTTCACGTAGTTGTCATCTTAAAGCGCCGGTGAAGAGTAGAGCGGACGAGATTTATAGAAATCTAACATTCTATCGCTTTATAGTGGCTAGCTATCGGAACATAATTTTTTATCTGCATGATTATCGTAGCGGAAACAAGCCTTTTCAAAATAAACTAACAGAACGTTGCAGCAGATTATAGCACTATTTTCAAAATCAAATACCTGTAAAAAAACTAATATTTTCAACTTCCGCTACAGACTCGCGAACTTGATTTAATTTCGGTTGTCTCAGAGCCCAGCTGACAGAATTCTATCCATTTGGATCTTGTAATTTGTGTTGGAAATTTTCATGTTCAATATCGATACTCATTCAATACATTGTATGTGTAGTATTTGTTTCTCCCTCCCAGGGTTGCACCAACCGGCTGCCTACAAAGCCATCACTGGCCCAAGCAACGGCCTGCGTAGCACACCACTGCATAATATATAGCTGCCTAGCAACGGTTGCCTAGCCAACGGCTTGCTAGCTACAGCCTGCAGCGCAATCTGCTACCTGGCCAATTGGTTGGTCGCCAGTGCACCTTCAATGGTGCTTGCCACCGCCAGCTGCCAAATCGAACATTGGCGCCCTCCCGTACTACTGTATGAAGCTAGTGCACCCTCCAGGGTACATGCCATCGTCAAGCGGCAGCTACAAATCCATACTGGCTCGATGCTCTGCACAACTCCCGTACTGCAATACGAATGAGAAAATTCTTTTTTTTTTGTTTTTTTTTTTTTGGGTCGTTCCCTTCAAAAAAAAAAAAAATCCTGGGGGGGACTACCTTTTTTTGCTTCCTCCCTCGCGCGCCACCCCCCCTCTTTTCTCTCTTTTGTGTTTTGTGAGAGGTGTGTGTTTTTTTTTTTTTATTTTTCTGCACTAAAAAACATAATAATAAATTTTTTTTTTTTTTTTTTTTTTTTATTTTTTTTTTATTATTTTTAAGTTATTTTTTTTTATTGAAACGGGGCAAAGGGAAAATATTTTTTAAACTTCTTATATTTTTTTTATTTTGTTTGCTTTTTTTTTGTTGGTGTGTTGTGTGGTTGTCTTTTTTTTTTTTTTTTTTTTTATTTCCCCCCCCATGTCGGTTGTAAGAGGTAATAATTAAAAAAAAAAATGATTCAATCTACTACTTATAACAATAGAATACACACACCCTATAGATCAAAATGAATCCCATCCCCTCCAAATCCCTGCGAACAGTCCGTCGTTTGCAACACTGCCCTAGCTTTCCAGCATGACAGCCTCAATCATTAATAATGACATTGATACGTGCTTAATCAGCTTTAGCGAGGAGCCAGCCAGCCGGTAGCTGTTATTGAATTTATAATTGTCTTGTTTATCATTGGCAGCCGAATTTCAAGAGCCGATTGCACATGCAGCCCCGGTGACGGTGATAAATGATTGTCTCCACACCACCTGAAACAGAGCGCAACCCGAGCGCCAACAGCGAACGGTGAGAAATTTGACCCAGAACTTGATCAGATCGTTCAGAAGTGGTCAAGCTAGTTCGGAAATCGAAGTCATTAGTTACAACCGAGTAAAGCAGTTCGGATTGGATATTGAGTAGTGATAAATGGTATTTTGAAACCAAATTGTCACTGATTTGGCTCGCTAGATTGAACGAGGGAGATTTCCCTACGCTAACGGCAATCTATCTCAGATGGGTTCGTTTCAAAATCCCATAAACAGAGACCTTTCCCTACTCGAGTGCATCCCACATTCTTCGCTCAAGCAGAGAGATAGCCTTAGCTGCCCCGAAGAAGGAAAGTTTGCGTGTGGCCCACCAGCACCATTTTATGCTAGTTAATTAAAATTTTTGCAATACCATAAACCATCATCGGGTGCAAAATTTATCGTACCTTCCTGGCAGACATAAGCGTACGTATGAGCCTGGTCAGCCAGGAAAGGCACTTGCAGCCGATAGAAATCATCCAAGTGAAAGGGAATAAAGATCTACCACCGCGGCAGGTCCGGGCTTCTTTTCCCGCTGCGAGTCCCCCTTCGGCTCATAAATTATGCGAATATCTAATGTGTAATAATTTGTGCGCATGCGGTGTTTTCCCGTTTGAAGAACGTGTTGGATGCTCACTGCCATTTTGCGCCAACGACGCATTGGATCAATGGAAATCCTGTGGCATTCGTCTCTGGGTTGGAGATTGACCACAACGGCTGATAAAAGTGAAAAAAAAAAAAAAACTGTAACCTACATGAAAGGGATAGAGAAATTGATTAATGCTTTCCTTAAAGGTGTGCGAAACTTGTCAGCATACACATTTAATAGCGCGCTGGGAGATTTGCCAAACATTCAGGTAGATGTCCATTCCAGAAAACTGATTAGAAGGTCATGCATAATACGAAAGCTTGCTCAAATAAATAACAAAAAATTAGAATGCGCAATAGGAAACATAAAAAAATAAATAATTAATTGGGAAAAAAGAAATACGACTTCATCTGCTCGCATAAAGTGATTCATCATAAAATAGTTATAGTAAAATAAAACATCACCATCCATCATTCCGCATAATAAGGAGACCTTTTCCGACATCTTTATTAAAATGCTCGGCAGAAATTCCACCCTAATTCAAACCCGCTGCGATGCGATTGGAAAGCACCATTCATTTCAGTGCCATCGACCACTCTCCGGTCAAAATGCGATGGTTAGGAAGGTGCCTTTCATTCGATCTGGTCAATTTTTTGTTTCCATCTCCAATCTCACTCCCTGAATGAATGGCCCATTGAAATGGAAATGTAGCGAATGGCAAATGGCCATTATTGGAGCGCGCACAATGGGCGCAGAAATGATGATCGCTACGATGATCGGACCGGCGCCGCGGGTGGGCTTTTCGCATGATTTGCATTAAGCCGATGTCCGAAGGAAAGTGACATTCTCACCCTTCGATGTGAGCGGAAGTCATGCTACCGAAAGTTCAAACCTTTTTTTTTATCGGAATCCGGTTGGCTGAATTTATTGCAAAGTGGTCTGATTTTGCAAAAGAACCCGGAATCATCGTCGAGCACGTTGGTCGGAGGTGGCACGTGCTGTTGTTGCAAATTACCTACCGTCTGAACCTGATTACATGATGGGCCTGGTACTTGCCCAGAGATTAGTAGCCCTGGGGAAAACTGTGCCTCATAAATGTTAATAGCCGGAAAATGATGCGCTTAGATGCGCATTAATCTTCCCCATCATGCGCGGGTTTTGATCGCACATCGTGATAGTGGCCGTACCTGGTAATAATCACCGATTAAAATCACATTCACAGTAATCGATCACCACTTTGGCAGGCGATAGTCTCCGGGGTGCACCCAACAGGGCGCGTGGCGTGGCTTTTCAACACAGATCAAAAGTAAGCCGACCGTGCGCAGATCTCGTTTGGCAAATCGGGTTGTTGCCTTGGCTGCTAAATATGGATATGGGGTGCAAAAATTGAATTTATTAAATGCTGCCATTAGAGGGTCCAGGTGAGGTACTTAAGTGTGGCATTACAAGGTTGCAACAGGGAGTGGCAAAATTCATTAGCAAATTAGGTTAGCAGTCTTTTTGCATAAATGCGATGATAGCTCGTGTTGCAGTTAGCCGTCAGTATACCAAAGTCTCATTTCATTCTAAACTTTATCGCAAAGAAACTCTACGACCCGTGTAAAAGTACGCTTGTAGTTTAAACTATTGTATAGTAAAGCAGAGTGCCCGCTTGTTACGATGCTTTGCAGTTTCCATTTCTTTGAATCCCTGGCCAACATCAATCATTGGGATCGTAGTATGCGGTGCGCGAAGTAAGACGTGAAAATTTTTGCTTTGACATTTCGTCTCGTTCTATTTGCAATTTTATATTAGATTTTACAAGGGTATAGTGAATGTGTTATCGTAACCCTCTCTGTTTGTGAAAACCTGCAGGAAACAGAAGTCCGATGACTCCGTTTCTTCTTGTTTTGAGTCAATCCAGAAAAAGCATCGCAACGGATCACTCTGAATCCGATTCGATGCAAATTGGCAAAAAACGTAGGATACAAATTAGCGATAACGATGATGTTTTTCAAGACAGCACAACTTTTGCGGATGTCGTCAAACAAAGCATTGAAAATGTCAATAAAAAAAGTAAACCAAATAGTAATAGTAAATTGAACAGTAGTAAACCAAGCAATCGTAAGGCTCGTCCGGTTATTGTGATCAAACCAAAAGAGTCCAAACAAGCTTGCGATGGAACTCGAATTTTTTTGAAAACAAAAAGGAAAATTTAGATCTAAAAACACACAAGATTAGCAATTTTAGAAATGGAAAAGATGGTGCCATTATTGTTGAATGTGCCATCGGTGCTAATGTAACGAATGTGAAAAATGGCATTGAAAGCAATCTGGGTGAAAACTATAGTGCTGTTGTTCCTACGTCGGTGCCAAGATTGAAAGTAGTGGCATGAGCCGTCAATTATCCTCCGATGTTTTCATAGACTATTTGAAAAGTCAAAATGAAGGCATCGAAATAAAAGATGTAAAAGAAGTAAGAATTTTCGAAAATCCACGGTTCATATACAGCAAGTTTAGTGCGGTAAGTGAAGTCGATTTGGGTTATTACAATAGTATGATACAGGCAGAGAATGTAGATTTTGATCGGTGCTTTGTGTATCCTGATATTAATGTGCTGAGATGCTTCAAATGTGGAGAATTTGGACACAGGAGCATGGATTGTAAAAACTGTGATACGTGCTCTGGGTGTGGCCAAAAACACAAGACATCGGAGTGCACGTCAACTGTATTGAAATGCGACAATTGTTTGAAAATGAATAGAGAACGTAAAATGAACTTGGACGTCAACCATGCCGCATTTAGCTCTCAATGTTTGGTGTAAAGGGCGATACGGTTAAAATTTGGTCAATATCAACTTGACGTATTTCTTTCAATTTTGCATTTAAAAAACCTGAACACCCCTCATTTTGAAGGTGTGTGTGCGTAGAATGTTGCTCCTATTTTGATTTTGGAATTCACTCTTCAGTTGTCAAAATGCCGTCCAAGCAAGAAGAGCAGCGTATCAAAATTTTGCTCGCGCATCGCGAAAATCCGAGCTACTCGCACGCAAAGTTGGCAAAATCGCTAAAAGTTGCCAAATCAACCGTTACAAATGTAATTAAAGTGTTTGGGGAACGTTTGTCGACAGCCAGGAAGTCTGGATCGGGGGGAAATCGAAAACCGGAAGCCGCTGAGACGACAAAGAGAGTTGCCGGTAGTTTCAAGCGAAACCCTAACCTATCCCTCCGAGATGCCGCAAATAAGCTGGGTGTATCGTCTACAACCGTGCATCGAGCCAAAAAACGAGCCGGACTATCGACTTACAAGAAGGTAGTGACTCCAAATCGCGATGATAAACAAAATACGACGGCCAAAGCGCGATCCCGGAGGCTGTACACGACGATGCTGACGAAGTTTGACTGCGTGGTAATGGACGACGAAACCTACGTCAAAGCCGACTACAAGCAGCTTCCGGGACAGGAGTTTTATACGGCAAAAGGAAGGGGAAAGGTAGCAGATATTTTCAAGCACACGAAACTGTCAAAGTTCGCAAAGAAATATCTGGTTTGGCAAGCCATCTGTACCTGTGGCTTGAAAAGCAGCATTTTCATAGCTTCCGGGACTGTCAACCAAGAAATTTACGTGAAAGAGTGTTTGAATAAACGTCTGCTGCCTTTCCTGAAGAAACACGGTTGTTCCGTACTGTTTTGGCCGGATTTGGCATCTTGCCATTACGGTAAAAAGGCCATGGAGTGGTACGCCGCCAACAACGTGCAGGTGGTTCCCAAGGACAAGAACCCTCCCAACACGCCAGAGCTCCGCCCAATTGAGAAATACTGGGCTATTGTCAAGCGGAACCTAAAGAAGACCAAAAAAACTGCTAAGGACGAGCAGCAGTTCAAGGCAAACTGGCTTTCTGCGGCGAAGAAGGTGAACAAGGTGGCTGTACAAAATCTGATGGCAGGGGTCAAGCGTAAGGCCCGGCAATTCGGATTTGGAAAAGCGGAAGCCTAACTGAATATTTTTCCTGAATTTTATACTATTTGAACTTGAAAAAGAAATTTAATTTGATTTTTTAAATAAACGATTTCACCGATTTACACGCGTTTTCCCTTGACCAAATTTTGACCGTATCACCCTTTATAAGAGAATTTTTGATCAAAAGAAAAGCAGCTTGCGTTTCAATAAATAGCAACCACGTTCCAGGAAGAATGGTAATCAATTTGATTTTTTGTTTTTTAATATTGCGGGGTTGTCAACAAACTACGTAGCACTACGTCAGATTGTTGAAGAAAAACGTCCACTTTTGGTTTGAATAGCAGAAACTCACATTGTTGAAATTGAAGCCTTTGATCAGTATTGCATTCCGGGATATAATGTTGCTGCCTGTTTATCACATTCTAGACATACTGGCGATGTTGCTATTTACGTCAAAGAATCAGTTCAATTCAATCTTCGCCTCAACGAAATGGTTGATGGTAACTGGTTCTTGGGCATAACAGTTGTACGTGGCATTAAGATGGGTAATTATGGTGTTTTGTATCATTCTCCCAGTTCTAGTGACCAGCGTTTTATTGAAATTTTAGAGAACTGGCTTGAGGTATTTCTTGATTCGAGTAAATTAAATATATTGGTTGGTGACTTTAATATCAATTGGCGTCATAATAATAGTTCGAATCATTTGAAGCATTTAGCTAACTTTTTCAATTTAAGATAAACTGTTGATGAATATACGTGAATTTCCAGGCACAGTAGAACTTTAATTGATCATGTTTATTCTAATCTTGGTTTTGTTTGTTCAGTTGTCGACACTGATTCGAAAATAACCGATCATGAGACAGTAGGGATTAACGTAGTTGAGAATAAGTTAAATAATAGCGAAGTTTTTGTGAAATTAAAGTGCTGTAGGAAATATTCAAAACAGGCTGTTTCTATCCTTGTTGAAAGAAGCGTGGATTTTCCAATCGCGACCAATAATTTAGATGAGTCTGCAGCTGTTCTTACAAATACTTTAAAAATGTGTACAAATCAACTAGTTGAACAAAAATTTGTTTCTTTAAAAAACTCGAACAGCTGGTACAATTTGGATCTTTTGCGTGTTAAACGCAAGAGGGACAAATGGTACATAAAATTTTGTAGATCTAATAGTGATAATCATTGGAATAAGTACATAATCGCGCGGAATAAATATTCACAATGCATTAAAAAAACTCGTTGTGAATATATACAGAGGAAAATTGATCAGCATCAAAACAATAGCAAAGAGTTATGGAAAATTCTGAAATCTTTATTAAAACCTAGCATCTGCAAACCGCGATCCATAACTTTTGACGGCACAATAGAACAGACTGAACAAGCAATTGCATCTAAGTTTAATGATTATTTCGTCAATAGTGTTTCATTGATCAATCAATCTATTGAATTGGTTGATGAACCTGATAAAATAAAGCAGCCAGTTAATAGTAATTGCAGATTTGAAGGTTTTCACCCCATCACAATAGACGAACATAGAAATATTTGCTTTTCATTAGGAAAATTGGCTGGAGTAGACAATGTTTATGCTAGAGTTACTCAAGATTGCTTTCATGTCATTGGTCACACTTTACTGGACCTTATTAATGAATCATTGCAAACTGGGCACGTGCCTGAAGTGTGGAAAGAATCGTTGGTTATTCCGATTCAAAAGGTTGCTGGGACGATTAAAGCCGAAGAGTTTCGTCCTATCAACATGTTGCACACATTAGAGAAAATTTTAGAATTTGTTGTGAAAGGCCAGTTGCTAGAATATTTAACTAGTAATTCTTTATTGATACCGAAACAATCAGGCTACCGGGAAGGCCATTCTTGTGAAACCGCGTTGAATTTAGTATTAGCAAAATGGAAAGATAACTTAGAGAGTAAACAAACAATTTTTGCTGTTTTTTGGATCTGAAACGCGCTTTTGAAACAATTTCTAGGCCCTTGTTGTTGAAAGCATTAAAGCGCTTTGGAATTTCGAGTACTATTTGTCTGACAGAATTCAAAGGACTGTTTTTAATGATTCTGTTTGCAGTCCCGTGGGGAATGACCTTGGAGTGCCCAGGGAAGTGTTTTAGGGCCCCTTTTGTTTATTATCTATATTAATGACATGCGACGTGTTTTACGATTTTCTGACATTAATCTGTTTGCAGATGACACTGTGTTATTCATTGCAGCTTAAGATTTAAATGAAGCCGTTACCCATTTGAACGAAGATTTGCGTTTTCTAAGTAGATGGTTGAAATTTAAGCAATGGAAATAGAATATAAGCAAAACTAAATTTATGGTTATTTAGCAGAATCGAGTAAATGAGGATGTCTCAGTTAAGATTGATGATGAGGCAATTGGCGTTCGGGAGATTAAATATCTTGGCGTGATTATTGATGACAAGCTAAAGTTCAACGCTCACATTGACAATGTCATCAAGAAAATTGCCAAGAAGTATGGAATTCTATGCCGATTGAAGAACTATTTAACTACATCCAGTAAAATACAGCTGTACATATCAATCATCTCTCCTCATTTGGACTTTTGCCCTTCCATTTTATTTTTGGCCCATCAAACACAAATACTGAGGCTACAGCGTTTGCAGAGTAAAATAATGCGCTTGATTTTAAGATGTAACAGATTCACTTCCTCGACTTTTATGTTAGACGCGTTGAAATGGTTATCGGTGAAGCAAAGAATTATATATTTGACTATGGTGTTCATTTTTAAAGTAGTTAATGGTTTGCTGCCTCGATATTTGTGTGATCGAATTGGAGAAAGTGATATTCATAGGTATAATACTAGAAACGCGGATGAAATAAGAACACCGAATTTCTTGACATGTGCTTCACAAAACCCATTATAAGGTCACATTAATCCGGACACCTTCAAATCATTGTAACTTTTGAAATATTGCACGTAGGAATGAAAAAATTTCACTGTGGTATAGCTGAGAGTCAATGATGAAAAAGAATATGATTGATGTTTACATTTCATGTTTAGTATTTAAGATGGCGACGAAAGAAAAACAAGTACGCGAGCGAATTTTGTACGAGCGTACGGCAAATCCTGACTTGTCAATACGGGACCTTGCAAAAACATTGGATTTGCCTAAATCCACTGTTCACGATGTGCTCAAATCATTTTCGGAACGTTTGACGGTGGAGAGGAAACCGAGAAGTGACAAAAACATTGGACGCGCTGATCCTGTCATGGACCGAAAGGTGAAAAGGATATTAACGAAAAACCCAAATCTCTCCATTCGAACGGTGGCTCGTAAAATAGGGATGTCGCCTGGTTTTGTCCAAAAATCAAAACAACGTTTGGGACTTAAGTCGTATAAAGTAAAAACAGTTCCAAATCGCAACGACAAACAGAACTTGGCAGCAAAATCACGGGCTCGCCGTTTGTACTGCGAATATTTGACGAAGTTTTCATGCGTTGTTATGGACGATGAAACTTATGTCCTGGAGGATTTCAAGCAGCTTCCAGGGCTGGCTTTTTATTCTGCTATGGCCAGAAATGCTACAGCTGAGCATTTCAGAACGAAGAAGGCATCGAAATTTCCCAAAAAAATACCTTGTGTGGCAAGCAATTTGCACGTGTGGCAAAAAGAGTAAATCTTTCGTCACTACAGGCACAATCAACAAGGAGATCTATCAGAAAGAGTGTCTGCAGAAGCGATTGCTACCCTTCATCAAAAGTCACAAAGAAAAACCTTTGTTCTGGCCCGGTTTGGCATCATGCCACTATGCTTAAACTGTGATGGAGTGGTACCAAGCAAATCAAGTGAACATTGTACCAAAAACCTCAAACCCGCCAAATTGCCCAGAGCTACGACCAATCGAGAGATATTGGGCTCTGATGAAGCGGAAGCTTTCTGGAAAGAAACAAGGAATCAAAGACATCAAACATTTCCAGCAAATTTGGACAAAGACGGCTTCTACGATTGCTGAAGAGTCTGTACAAACCCTAATGGACGGAGTTAAGCGCAATGTTCGAAAATTTTATGCAAATACCGAATAACTATGTTTTGTCTTCACGAATTGTTAAAACACATCCCATGAATCTGAAATAAACAACTACGACGGAAATATAACGCGAAATTTATGTTTTATTCATGTTTTGAGGTGTCCGGATTATTGCGGATACAGACCTTATTTTAAAGGAATAAATGTTTTCAAATCGATGCCAAGACACATTAAACGTGCGCCAACACTTTCAGAATTTAAAAGACTATGTATTTCACACGTTAAAACTGTATGCTCAACAGTAAGCAATTTTTTTTTTATCATATATGAAGATTGTAACTGACGATGTTTTACTGTTATAAAACGGATTATTTGGTATGGAATATTTCTTGTACGGTTATGTTGCTTTTTTTTGTTTTTTTTTTTTTTTTAAATGAAGATTGTATTTTGACGAAGTTCTTTGCAAACGGTTTACAATGAGTTGGATATTTTCTTTTTTCATACTTTTTTCTCTCACTTTTATCAACACTACAAACTATTTTGTTCGTCACGGTGATGATGATGGAAATTTGTTTCATGTTGTTGAAGTTAATAAGAAACAAAAATAATGAAAGTAGCCTACAAAAGTTTGAGCCTCGCGCGCGGTATACAGGTATAAAGGACTTCTTTTTGAATTTATGAAGTTATCTTCTCTTATGCTTGAGAAGATACCATGAAGTAGTAGTGGGTTGTCTGGCTGATTTTTGGAGAATTCTTTGCCAATTCTGTTGTGGTTGAAAATAAAAGTTTGACTAGGGCCGGTCCAGGATTTTTCGGTTTGGAAATTTTCTCGATTTCCCTGATTGGGAATATCCTTGGTCAGCCCAAAACTAAGGTGACGGTTCCATTAGTGTTGGAAACTCATTGACTCTGAAGCGGGCACGATCGGATATTGGCTTGTCTTTTGATAATGTCCTTATACGGGATTCTGTGATTTGGATTGTAATAGGATTTCCTGATCGCTGTGAATACTTGCGAACATTTGTGGTTGACATCAATAGCTTTTCACATTTATATCGCTGCAAAGCAAATGAATAGTTTTGGAAGAAGTTTGCATCCGTAGATGAAACAGTTCGTTTTTTTTTTGCATAACTGGTTGCATTGCTTTTAAATAAATTATCTAATGGATAAATCGTCAAGCTCATACCTTTGTAAGGGTAAGTGGCGGGACCATCATCATCATCATCATCAGTAGAGCAGCGGTTTTGGTAATGTGATGAAATCGTTACCGGTGCAGTTTTCAGCTGGTGGTGATGGGTGTTGTTCGTTGCTGGTTGCCGTTCGGACTTTTTGGATCGGATACGGGATCAAACGAAATTAAGCTAAGTATTTCTTATATTTCTGACACCAGAATAGTTTTTAGCCCTCGTAGCGAATATTGTGCAGTGGAGAAAATTCCTTTAATCGCACATAAATTTTTTGAGGGCTCCAAATGTTGGGAAGCAGGGTGCGACCTACCTCCGGTCCTCGCAAGTTCATACAAGTTCCACGCCTCCATGAGTCATGTGGTCACAGGGAACTGCCAGCTGAAACTGCTGGGTGAGGGTATGCGACTGAAGATCGTGTGCCTTTTAGTCATGTTGTTTATTTCCCGTTCTCGTTTGGTTGATGGTTTCAGCACGCTTTGGAGTCATCTTTGCATTCCGAAGCCATTTAGCTTGGGAGCATGTATATCAATTGAAGGCTAAGTTTGTTTTTCAGCATTTCAGCATGATCATGCGGATTTGACTTCTGAATTTCAGCTACTATTTTCATAGAAAACTGGCATGCGATCATAGGCATTATGTGATTGTATTTGAATCAATTTGTTTGGTGATGTTATGGTTGGATGGGCCATTTGTTTCAGGAATTATAAGGCCGGGCTCTTCGATCACTTATACTGCTGTCCTTGGAGTGTGACTGGAGGAGTGTAGGGAGGGTTTTTTTAAAAGATGTCTTTGTTGCTCTCCAGAAAAGAACATCTTTTGATTGAGGTTTTGTCAGACAAACAGCGTCTGTCTTGGCATCCATGGGGGGGTGCAAGTTCCCAGCCGCTAATGGTATTCCAATGAGCCAATCGTAATGCGTATGGCGGCATTATGGACGACGGGCAAGTACCCGGTTCAGGAGGTTGTGTCTACCACAAACGAAGCCTTCGCGGTTGTTTAAGTGAATGAAGTGTTCTTCTGCAGCTGCTACGCACCACCAAGATGGTTGATTGAACAGTTTTCCAATATGCTCGATCGTATGACAACTGAGCTAACTGGCCTAAACTCGAGCGCTCGAGTGGGGGAGCCGCTTTACCAACCCAGATTCTTCAGGGGCCTTGGCTAGGCTCAATGTGGACCTAGCCAACATGAGTACCAAGAGTACCTACCATGGAAACGGAGCGGAATCGGTAATCGATATAACCTTCAGCAGTACTCGGCTGATTAACAATTTGAGGGTGGATGATGGCCACACCCATAGCAACCACTTGGTGGTTCATTATTGCATCGTCCACAATACAAGGCGGCGGGCGGAAGGAGGATCATCCACTTTCAAAGAGGCGCTTGAGAGGGAACGAATCTTACGCGAAACCCAGAAACCTTTCCTAAAGATGAACATAGCGCCAGGACCGGATGGTATTCCGAACCTGGCCATCAAGACGGCTATCTTGCTGGCTCCCGAAATGTTCAGGGTGGTGATGCAAAGTTGTCTGAACGAGGGCGTCTCTCCGGACGCCTCGTGAATTCAGACCCTAGTGTTGCTACCAAAGACAGGGCAGCCACCAGGGGATCCATCGGCATATAGACCTGTATGTCTGTTGGATACAGCGGGTAAGGTGCTTGAGCGGGAAATCCTCAACAGACTGACAAAGTACACGGAGGGTATAGGCGGTCTGTGTAATAACCAGTTTGGCTTCCGTAAAGGAAAGTCGATGGTGGATGCCATTCTGTCCGTCATCAAGACGGCCGAAGTGGCAAGCCAGCGCAAGAGGCGAGGAGTCCGCTACTGTGCAGTGGTCACCCTTGAAGTGAGAAATGCGTTCAATAGCGCCAGTTGGGTGGCTATCGCCGACTCGCTCCAACGTCTTCAGATTCCTGGGTACCTGTACAAGATTCTGGGAAGCTATTTCCAGAATAGCGTACTGGTGTACAATACTTAGGTAGGCCAGAGACGTGTTCAGATCACCGCAGGCGTCCCACAGGGTTCGATCCTGGGTCTGATGCTATGGAACACGATGTACGACGAGGTACTATGGCTTGAGTTCCCGAACGGAGTGAATCGGATAGTCGGGTTCGCAAACGACATCACCCTGGAGATATCTGGTGAATCCATTGAAGAGGTGGAGCTAACGGCCTCGCACTCCATTGGCATTGTGGAGAGATGGATGAGTTCCAGGAAACTGAAGCTAACCCACCATAAGACTGAGGTCACGGTTGTTAACAACCGAAAATCGGAGCAAAATGCGACGAACAGTGCAGGTAACTGCACAATCGAATCGAAGAGGTCTTTGAGGTATCTTGGGGTCATGATCGACGATAAGCTGTTCTCTATCAGCCACGTCGACTACGCCTGCAAGAAAACCTCTATGGCTATATCGGCATTATCCTGCATGATGTCGAATAGCTCGGCGGTGCAAGGGAGTAAGCGTAAACTCCTGGCCAGTGTCGCCCTGTCCATACTTAGGTTCGGCGGGCCGGTATGGATAACCGCCTTGAGTACCAAGAGCTACCTGAATAAGCTAGAGAGTAGGCACAGGCTTATGTGCCTAAGAGTGGTTAGGGCATACAAAACGGTATCACGCGACGCGGTTTGCGTCCTAGCGGGGATGATTACAATAGACATGGTCATAAAAGAGGATGTAGAGTGCTTCGAACAACGTGGAACAAGAGGTATTCGAAAGACCACAAGGGTCACATCTATGGTTAAGTGGCAAAGGGAATGGAACAACTCCACCAAAGGTCGGTGGACCCACCGACTGATCCCGGAACTCTCCATGATTAAAGATGTGTCCTACAAAGAAGCCGTGGGTAGCTTAAAGTATCCGTCCCAGGTTTCGGGACCCGACATCAGCTATGCCGTGAATGCCGTAAGCCAGTTTAGGACGCAAACACTGGAAGGCAAGCACTGGGACACAGTTAAACGGATTTTTTGATGCCTACGAGTAACAGCTGGTAATCGTTTACGCTACACGAAGGATGGAAACACGGATATAGCTGGATACACAGATCCAGACTGAGGAGGATACGATGATACCCGAAAATCTATCACATGTTACGTCTACACGAAGCAAGGCGGCGCAATCTCCTGAAACGTAAAGCATCAACCGACGGTTGCACTATGTTCCTGTGAACACATGACGACGTCCGGAACAATTAAGAGGCGTTATGGTGGCAAGGTTTGCTGCAGCAGATTTTCGGTAAGCAAGAAATAAAGGGCGAACACGAAATTATTACGACACCGAAAATGTCATGCCAATTTTCTTATAATGTTTAGAATCAAACCAAAATTTTAGGGTAGTTTTATACATATATTTACTTCAAAAATCAAAAGAAAATGATGGAGCCTTGAGTGTAAAATTGAACGCATTTTCGCTTGATGCCCTCCATCAAAGTCTTTACAGTATCATCCGGTACCAGTTTCTCAGTTTTTTTTTTCCATTTTCTTAACATGTCCTTCTCGTCTTTGACAAGAAGACGCTCTTCCAAAGTTCCCGCTTCATCATTGCCCAGTACTGCTCCACCGGGCGCAGCTCCGGACAGTTTGGCGGATTCATGTTCTTTGGAACAAAATGGACAGAATTGGCCTCATACCACTCCAGGACACTTTTAAAATAGTGGCATGATGCCAAATCTGGCCAAAATAGCGGAGCTTCGTCGTGCTGCTGCAAGAACGGCAAAAGGCGCTTCTCGAGGCACTCAGATTTGTAGATCTCGCCATTTACTGTGCCCTTTGTCACGAAAGGCTCACTCCTCAGTCCGCAAGAGCAGATGGCCTGCCAAATGAGATATTTGGAGGCGAACTTCGACATTTTCTTCTTCTTAAATTTGTCGTCCACATAGAACTTGCTCTTGCCGGTGAAAAACTCCAACCCCGGAATTTGCTTAAAATCGGCTTTTATATACGTTTCGTCGTCCATCACACAGCAGCCATATTTTGTCAGCATCTTCTCGTAGAGCTTCCGTGCCCGAGTTTTAGCCGTCGATTGTTGCCGCTCATCGCGGTTTGGGAAGTTCTGTACCTTGTATGTATGTAGTCCAGCTCTCTTCTTTGCATTCTGGACGTAGCTCTGCGACATGCCGATCTTTTTAGCCAAATCACGGCTTGAGACGTTGGGATTTGCTTTAATCATCCGCTTCACCTTTCCCTCCGTCTTTTTGTTCTCCGGTCCCGGTTTTCTTCCAGCTCCTTTGCCGTGGTCCAACGTCAACCGCTCCTGGAACCGCTTCAACACTCTGGAGACGGTTGAATGGTGAATGTTCAACATTTTTCCCAACTGCCGGTGCGACAGGTCAGGAAATTCCAGGTGTTTGGAAAGAATTTGTTCTCTCGACTCGCGTTGGTTCACCTCCATTTTCGTTGAATCGAAAAACACGACTTCGAGTTTGACAGCATGTAAACAATACACATCAATGAGAAAGTATGCAAAATTTGGTTGATTTTTATCCAATGGTAAAAAAGTTATGCCCTGTTGAATGTGTCGCAATAATTTCGTGTTCGCCCTTTAGATCTGCGTTGCCAAAAACAGATCGTACAATCTACGAACAAAGCACGTAGATATTCGATATCTCTTCATGCACGATTCGCTGGACAAGGGATTGATGAACATACTTAAAGTACGTCAATACCAAGCAACAAGGGTTTTTCTTTCCTCTAAGAACCTCGTTGTACAACTTCCGGGCACTTTTTCTGGCCACTTACTTCTTTGAAACAAAATAAATCGTAACGAACTATTCAACACATTTCAAAACAAACTGCCGTCAAAACATTGCAGAACGACCACATTGCAAAAAACATTGCATCCAAATATTAAATAACTCAAGCCTTTAACATTTCTTTTCTCGAATGTTCTTCTTTCTTAATGTTTGATTGTTTGACCTGAATAAAGGTTGTCCACGTTATAAGTTCAAAAAACGCAAATAGCGTTAACTTTTTTGCCTCCAGCGAAAATAGCTTGCAACTGCGTGTAGTTTTAGTTATGTATGTATTAGTTGTATCTTGTAAGTTTCATTAAAAAGTTCGGGAAAGTTCTTGAAATGGAGCCAGAAAAGCAAAGGACTCGCGGTCAAATTTTGCACGCGTTTTTCGAAAATCCAAATCTTTCGCATTGTGCCATGGCAAACGAGTTGGCAGTCGAGAACTCTACTGCTTCCTGTGTCATCAAACGGTACAGAGGACGTCTGACCAGTGATAGAAGAAGAAAAAGAAGAAGAAGGTGGACAAAAACATCCTTGCCGGAGCCGTTAAGACAGTTCTATCCTTGATATTGCAACAATGTTAATGGCCAAGTGGACGTAGAGGAATGTCTATAAAATGTCCCCTTTCCGTTGCTAAGGTTGCACAAGAGCCTATCATTTTTTTGGCTAGACTTAGCGTCTTGTCTTTACTCAAAACAGGTGACGAATGGTTTTAGGAAAATTAGGCCAACTTTGTACCCAAGGATCATAATCTACCAAACAGCCCAGAGTTTAGACCAATCGAAAAATATTGGGCTATTATGAAGCAACAATTACGTAAACATCCTAAGATACTCAAAATAGAATAATGAAGCAAGGGTTAGTATACGGTAACTTGTCGGTTCTTATGTTTATTTTACTTCAAATTCCCATGGAAAGTCGCTGAAGCATTCTCGACGGCAGCCATTACCTCAAAATTTAGAATTGATATAACTCAAAATCTGTGCTAGATATTGGATGTTTGATCACATCAGTTTGTATGCTCACTTGCAGTGAGCAATCTGATGTAGTTCGATTCGATGTTCATTCACTACACAGTTTGAACAAAACATGTAATTTTCTGCGTCATCTAATGCACATAAAGGGAACGCTAGATTTGGCAGAAATTAATGGGATATTTCAATTACATTTAAGCCAGATAACGCCTAAATCTAGTCTGTTGTATGAAAGATTGCAAACATTGTTGTATGGTGCATGAAAGATTGCAAACAATTTCGTTGTTTACGCTTCCTTTGGCTTGAAATTGAACGAGGGTAAATTTTACGCGCCTGTTAAAATTCAGAATTTGTTTCTGTGTAACAATCAGTGATTCAAAATTCATGAATGCATGAATGATAAAGACATTGTCCTAAATTTTTAATGTTGGGACAAAAAATAATGTATCTTTATCATTGTTGCATACTCAACACAATAATGACAAATGGCATGGCAGTAGAATCAAGATAATAATGTTGTAATTCGATTGTTATTTAGGAAAGAGACATACCGTTGTATGTATATTGCTTTGTATGCAACAAAAATAAATTCAATCATGTCACATGTTGCATTTACCGAAAAGAGACATTGTTTGGTTTTATCCCTCTTTTTCTCTCAAAATTTTTGTCGAGTGATAGGGTATAGTTGGTAAAGATGGCTCCATGGTCCGTTTCTAGTCACATTCCCCTATTTATTGCATACGTTTCAACAAAGCTTTTGCAATCCCTACTTGTGCTGATCTTCCAATATTCGAGGGATCAGTAATTTCCGTTCCTTGTGGCATTTCCTCAGTGCATTCTGTGGCGTTGTGCTGTTTTGGAAAAAAAAAATGGATTCTACATTTGTTAAAGAGGATAAAGAAAATGTGTCCGAAAAAGCTCGAACAAGCGTATAGAATCGATTAACTGGTGAAACAATTGAAAATGTGCTTAAAATTAAACTAAACAAAGACCTTGTAGATCATGCCATCCGTGATTCAGGTCAACCGCAAATAAGTTAATTTCATTGATTATATGCCTGGTTTATACTTCGATATCCTTTCCATCTAATTCCTCAAGCTTTATTTAGTTTCATTTCGACGTTATTTATTCAAATAATTCATTTTTATTGTTTTCCTATTTAAAATGAAGGATTTGATAGACCGCTTATGTTTCTTTTCCTGTAAATGCTTTGTAATATTACACGTCCTATTGTTTTGTTCTCTGTACTATTAGTCTAAAATATGGGAATTGTTTGTAGAACTGTTTCACACCTTTCGTGCTTCGAATCATACGGGCGTAACTGCTGAGAGCAATTTCTCTTTATCGAATTTCTCAACGGTTATTATCCCATTAAATCATTCAATTTGCCGTAATAATTCGAAAAGAAATCGACCATTGCAGTTAGACCCGTATGATACTAAACGCGGGATCTTTCTTTATCCAACAAACCGCATGAGATCAAAATCGTTTTTGGAAATAAAAACCCGAATTTATCCACCTGTGGTTTCATCTGACCCTTGTTAAAAAGTCAAAGTTTATCAGAATTTAGACAAAACCTGTTTTAACCATGTTACAAAGAATGGTTTAATAATCGCTTGGAA
Organism: Aedes koreicus; assembly: GCA_024533555.2. Lineage (NCBI taxonomy): Eukaryota > Metazoa > Arthropoda > Insecta > Diptera > Culicidae > Aedes > Aedes koreicus. The sequence continues at coordinate 1,152,934 of JAHHFK020000358.1, forward strand.
AATCTACCTTCTCCAAAGCTCGGAGGGCCGAGTGTCATAGACCAATCGACTCAACTCGACTAAATAGGAAAATATGTGCGCCTGCGTGCGCGTCTGTGTGTGTGTGTGTGTGTGTGTGTGTGTGTGTGTGTGTGTGTGTGTGAGAGAGAGAGAGAGAGAGAGAAAGAGAACATGTGTGTGTGTGTGGAAATGAATAAGCTCACGTTTCTCGGCAACCTCTTGACCGAATTCGACGGAACAACCGGCGGGTTTGGGTTACTTTGGAGATATTATCTAAAACATTTCCAATCTATCATGAGACGCGTCAAATCACATGAGGATTCGATTACAAGAAGAATGGTAGTCATACAGAGTGCTCAGGAGAACGCTGTCCTCATCCGGGCATGTTGCGGGTACCTATGTTGAAGTGGCCAGTTTTTGATCTGAACCAAAATATACCATGCGACATCTCTAATTACTTTCAAATTCGATAATATGTGCAATAGTGGTGAAATTAAATGCCCAAAACCTTATTGGCCACATCTGGGCAGCGTCATACAATTTCAATTTCAATTTAAAATCGTCATGAGGCGACGAACTTACCATTCATCCCTTTCAATTGTAACACATTATCTTCTTTTGACAGCCACTTTTTAGTCAGCATCAGCAAAACAATCTTCAAACAAACAGTTTCGACTAAGCTTTTCATTCATCGGTGTTTATTTTAGCCTTCGGTGTCAAACTAATATGAAGCACGACAATTGAAATTCATGCAATATGTGCATGAATATCATTTTTGAGGTATTCATTATTTTTAAGACTAGAATCAGTGCCATCAGATAAATTAATTGGAGCATCAAAAATAAATTAAAGATAAATAAATAAACAACAATTTTATGAAACGCTAAATGAAATTGCTGATATTTATGTCGTTTTCATGCGATCCCATTTGTGTTCACAGCTCCAGCGTAAATGCAACAAATGTAATTTCAATATGTCTCCGCAGTATCAGACAGAAACGCGCTTGCCAACTCGGGGTGCTTTTTGTCGAGCAAAGTTACAGCAAGGCATGCATCGCCAAATGACAACACTTCTATCAATTTCAACGAAGTTGACTCACGGTCGTTCGCCACGTCGTTTGAAGCAAGCTTGACTTTCAATTGAAACGCTTTTGACGTTGGCTGGATCGCAAATGATTTTGAGTTTACTCACGTTTGACAGCGAGTGGTTGGGAGTGAATCGCTGAAAATAAGATTCATTCACTGCACCAAAAGCTAGTTGAAGTGTAGTGAAATGAATACAAAAGCGATTCATTTTCATTTCAATGCCTCGACGATGTAGGACTCTGCATCTCGGCATGTTCCGGGTACAACCGAAGAAGTGGCCAGTATTTTATTTGGACCCAAAACATACCATGCGACACCTCAAATTACATTAAAATTTGAAAATACATGCAATAGTGCTGGCATCAATTGCCCAAAACCTTATTGGCATGTTATAGTTACATCCGGGGATTAGCCTTCTTTTTTTACTTGGACCAGAACATATCATGCGACACCCCAAATGAAATACGAAAGCCAAAATAAGTGCAATAGTAGTTGCATCAAGTGCCAAAAACACACATTGGCCACATCTGGACACGATCCGGGTCAGTGATGGTAAATGTACTGTATTTTGATATTTCTCTTCAGCTCAGAACCTAGAAGCTTCAATTGTATCTGTAGATAATTCATTAATACAAAGTTGCGATACGCATTCAACCACGTACATTGGATCTTCTGGGAAGTCAAAAGATATTATGGGATAATCTGGGATAATATTGGTCATTCTAGGTAAGCCTTGCAGCTAAAAACTATAAGGGACAGCCCAATGGGGTTGTGAGCAAAGTTGACGTAGGACTACGCAACAATCGAATTTCCATACACGTCAGGGCCATCCGCTAATTGATTTTAGTCAGTCCTGAAAAGGGCCAAGAAAATTCTATTGTACACTCTTAAGAAAGCATTTGGTGGCTCTTAATTATGATACGGCCCGGTTGTAGTTCGCGATGGCCACTATCTCTAACGCGTAGAAGATAGTTATGGATCTGTTGGTTCATTGGTTGTTCAACGCGCTTTGACATTTACTCCGGGACGCGGCGTTTAAAGCAATGCCATGTTCAGCCGGGCGCGGTAATGGAAATTTCAAACAGCCCAAGAGAAAATGTTAACCAAATAAACTCTTTAATTGGAAAATTGATTTGGTCGTCCTGAAAAGGACCGATTAAGTTGACGGGGGAGAAACAGTTCGCGATTGAACTTGGGCTTTCTTTCTTGGTTCATCTCATGGGATGATTGATTCTTGTCTCGTTGTCACGGGCGGCTTGTTCCCGCCAAATTGTAGGCTTCAGCAGCCATGTTTCTCACAGCGAGGTTGACGGCAACAACAGCCAACTGCAACAACGTCTCTCTGGGCAACGACTGCTCGCCGCCGCCAACTGCCATCCTAAGACCACTGCACAGCATAACGACTGTCTTAAATCAAAATGTTCTGCTAAAAGCTATGAGGTATAGGGGTCGGATGCTAGTGCACGAAAGAAGGCGGTACCAACGAAGGCAATGTGATACAAATTGCACCAAAGGGGACGAAATTCAGTTATTGCGCCACAATAATTAGTTTTAATTACTGCACGCTAGACGGATGATTTTCTTAACAGAAATATGCCCTATGTACTAGGCATTACCAGCAACTAATCCGCTATGCACAACTAGGAACTAAAATGAACTCTACTAAATGGTCGGTCGGACGTGTTGCAGTTCGGCTCGAACTATCCGTTCTAGAATTTCGTTCGTTGGTTGTTCAACGTTCTTTGTCATTTACTCCGGGACGCGGCGTTTAATTAACGCTATGTTCAGCTGGGGCGCGGTGATTGAAATTAATTTGAAACAGCACTAGAGAAAATTTTAACCAAATAAACTCTTTAATTGGAAAATTGATTTGGTCGTCCTAAAAAGGACGGATTTAGTTGATGGGGGAGAAACATGGCTCACGATTGAACTTGGGCTTTCTTCTAGGTAATCTTGGTTCAGCTACTCTTCGTTGCGGGTGGCCATCTTCAGGTGACGTGGGATAGTTGATTCTTGTCTCGTTGTCACGGGCGGCTTTTTCCCGCCAAATCGTAGGCTTCAGCAGCCATGTTTTTCGCAGCGAGGTTGACGGGAGCATCGGCACCAACGCCTCTCTGGGCAACGATTGCTCGCCAGTACTCCTGCCGGCTACGATCCTACTGCAGAACCTACT